>CAUYQG010194142.1:0-47322 GCA_963574415.1 Tarsius wallacei
TATTTTAATATATATATTTACACACACACAAACTGTATTCCCTAGCATTTTTCCCCTTGATATGACTTTGAAATAAATTCTTAAAAAACAAACAGCCCCATTACAAAGTGGGCAAAAGATATGAATAGACAGTTCTCAAAAGAAGATAGACAAGCAGCCAACAGATACATGACAAAATGTTCAGCCTCACTAGTCATCAAAGAAATGCAAATTAAAACTACAGTGAGATACCACCTAACTCAGTCAGAATGGCCATCATCAAAAACTCAAAAAACAACAGATGCTGGAGAGGATGTGGCGAAAAGGGGGCACTTCTACACTGTTGGTGGGATTGTAAACTAGTACAGCCTCTGTGGAAAACAGTGTGGCGATTCCTAAAAATCGACCTCCCGTATGACTCCACAATCCCCCTACTGGGAACACACCCGGAAAAACTCAAATCTATTAAAAAGATACCTGCACATGTAGGTTTATCGCAGCATTGTTCACAATAGCAAGAACATGGAACCAACCGTGCTGCCCATCAAAAGAGGACTGGATTAAAAAAATGAGGTACATATACCCAATTGAATATTACGCAGTCATAAAGAAGAACAAAATCATGAACTTCGCAGCAACCTGGATGGACTTAGAGTCTGTAATACTGAGTTGAGCTGCCATGAGCTGTGATCATCAAGAAATGAAGAACTGAGTATCGCATGTTCTCACTCATAAGTGAACCTTGAACAACTATTGTAATACTATAAGGAAAGGATTGACAGTAGTGGTAAACTGCAGGGGTGTGGGAGGGGCGGGAAGGTGGGATTGGCAGTAGTGGGAAACTGCCTGGGGAAGGGGGGCACACCTCATCAACAAGAGTACTTGCACAATGAATGTTTATACCTAACCCTGAATTTTACCCCACAATTCAAAAGAAAGAAAGAAAGAAATTCTTGCATGTGTGAACCAAGATAGTGCACAGCATATTAGCAACATCATTCATAATAGTAAAAAACTGAAAACAGCCCAAATGCTATTAATTATTGATAAATAAATAAACTGTGGTATAATTATACAACTGATACTATAAAACAAGGGAAAAAACTGCAACTCCACACGACCATGCAAACGGATCACACAAACTAACACTGACATAAAGCAAGTTTAAAAGAATACACATCATATGATTCCATTTATATAAAGTTCAAAAGTAGGCAAAACTAGACTATGGTGTTCAGAATGATCTTATGTATTGAACTGCGTTCCCCTAAGATGTATGTTGGGTCTTACTCCTTAACACCTGTCAATGTGACCCTCTTTTGAAATAGGGGTTTTGCAGATGTAATCACATTTCGATGAGGTAAATGTTAGGATGAACTCTTATCTATGACTGGTGTCCTTATAAGAAGAGGAGAAACAAACACACAGGGAAGACAGCCATGTGAAGATGGAAGCAGAAATTGGAGTTACGCTGCCATAAATCAAGGAATGCCTGGGGTTCCCAGAAGCTAGAAGAGACAAAGACGATACCTGCCCCAGAGATTGTCGTACTACCCCAACGCCTTGATTTCAGACTTTTAACCTTCAGAATTATGAAAGAATAAAATTATTTTGTATTAAGCCACCTAGTTTGTGATACTTATTAAGGCAGCTCCAGATGACTGATACATATAGTAAAACTATATTTTTTAAAGCAAGGAATTTATCTCAAAAGGCAGAATAGTGTTTACCTCTAAGGCCTCTAGCGGTCAGGAAATGGTACTGGTATGTATCTTTTCCATCTAACTAATGAAGATCCACTCTTTTTGTTTGAGGGGTGTAATTGAACTATGATCTGTCTGGATGTGGACATCTCTTTATTTGTTTTGAGTGAGATTCTTAGACTTCCTATGTCTGGGGCAAGTTTCTGTCTTCAGTTCTGAAACATTCTCAGTCACTATCGCTTTTAGTATTGCTTTTCCTTCCTTCTCTCTATTCTCTCCTTCAGGGATTCTGACCGGATACCTGATCGATCACATGATAGCCTCCAAATATTTCATATTTTCTACATCTTTGTCTTTCTGTGGTGTATTCTGTGTAATTTCTTCACATTTTATCATTTTGCAACCATCATGGTAATGACTGATTTGGGCAAATAGCATCAATGAACGCTAAATTTAAGGAGAAGCTGGGCTCAGCCTGTAATCCCGCGCTTTGGGAGGCTGAGGTGAGTGGATTGCCAGAACCTGCGGGTTCGAGACCTGCCTGGGCAACTTGGTGAGACCTCATATCTACAATAAATCAAAAAATTAGCCGGGCATGGCAGTGCACACCTATAGTTTCAGCTGCTTGGAAGGCTGAGGTGGAAGGATCGTCGGAGCCCAGCAGGTCGAGGTTGCAGTGTCCGACACTCCAGTCTGTGTGACAAAATAAATAAATAAATAAATAAATAAATGTAAGGGGATATTTTGATGAGAAGCAGAATAATTACATGATTTCAAAGGGTCTCCCTGATACTACATGTTAGTTGCTAGGAGGAAAGTAGTCATTATATCATTGGAGAAACTAGAAAACACATTGATTGCATGTTCAAAGTTAACATCAATGAGGGACAGGTGACATTGTATGCCTTCAGTTGTGATATCTTGAGAGGAATACAATGTCACTTATTTAGTAGTGTGTCCTGCAGTGCCTGACCTGAATTAATCTTAGGAAATAGTCAATCTTTCTCATCCAGAGTTCCATGACAGAATTAAGCCTTACAGAAAATGACTTGAGGGACTATTTTCTCAATTCTTTATTCTAGATGCATAGGAGAAGTTAGTTCGTTCTATACAATGAATACTCCAGGGCTTAATTCTTTTGAGAAAATCCAGTTAAGAAAGAATGCCTCAGACAAATTCAAACTGAGACATTATATCATAAATAACTAGCTCATATTCTTCAAAAATGTTGATGTAAAGATAATTAAAGAAAGGCTAAGGAACAGTTTCAGATTCAATAAGATGTAATAATCAAATGCAATATGTAATCTTGAACTGGATTACTGTCCTGGAGGGAACAAGAATATTGAAAAAGACAACATCAGGACCATTGACAAAATTAGAATATAGACAGTAGATTAGATTAAAGTACTATATTAATGTTAAATTCCTTATACTTCTGTCATTTAAATAGGGTTAGTCATTTACATTAAATAATGCATTGATGTATTCAGATAGTAAAGAAATATAATATGTAAGCAACCTACTCTCAATAGTTCAAAAAATAATTACATCTGGACACACGTGAAATAAGCTACATTTTAAAAAATAAATACAATATTGATGTTTAATCTCCCAGGTAAGCTTAGAAATGCAAATTAAAGTAAGATATAACTTCCTACTCATAATAATGGCAAATGTTAGAAAACCAAATAATGCAATACAATAACTTGACATAACTATATCAAACGTTTCAAATGATTTATCTGTTAAATTGATAGCAATTAAATGACTGTAATGGCAATAAGTAAAGCATTTATCTTAGAATAAATGTCACTCATTGTTTTTAAACCTGATCCTACTACTCTCTATATGTTCTTATTATTCTTTTGCAATTTTTTACCACTTTTGACAAATGGTGAAAGATATGGGGTGTTCATTGCACTGTTCTTTAAAATAGTCTGTATGCTTGAAATTTAAAAATAATAAAAAGCTGGTCCAGTGCAGTGGCTCATGCCTATAATCCCAGCATTTTGCAAGGCCAAGGTGGAAGGATTGCTTGAGCCCAGAAGTTTGAGACCAGCCTGGGCAGCATATCAAGACCTCATCTTTACAAAAATAAAAATAAAATTATCTGAGTGTGGTGGCATGCCTGTAGTCCTAGCTACTTGGGATGATGAGGTGGAAGAATTGTCTGAGCCCAGAATGTTTAGACTGCCATGAGCTGTGATCATCATGATCGTGACATTGCACTCCAGCCTTGGTGACAGAGTGAGATCCTGAATCGAAAAAAAAAGTTAAAGGAAAAAATAAAACTTTAATCAAATTTATTAAATTTAATGTAGAATTGTTTGGCCCAGTGGGTATGAATTGAAATACCACTTAATTATAGATTCAAATATAATTTTCTCCGAATTTTAAGAAAAATGATATGTGTCTGGGCTTTAATTAAATAGGAAATGATTGCAGAGCCATAAAGGAAAATGTTGGCAAATGCTGGTAGATATGATTATATCAATATGGAAATCTGAAGGACAGAAAGCAATCAAAGAGAAAGACAAACTACCAACAGCAACCACAAAGGATACAATATGGGGAAAACTTAACAAGAAATATGTAAGCTCTATAGGAAAGGAAAACTTTAAAATGTTGTGATAGAACATAGCAAGGAGCATAAACAAATGTTTTGATTTACCATGTCCTTGAATATTAATACAAAAATTCAAAAATATGGTTAATTCTCCCAAATTAGTCTTTCAATAAAATGCAGTCCCAATAGAAGCATCAACAGATATTTTTAAACTAAATAGTGTTTGAGAAAATATAGAAGTAGAAATAAGCAGGACATATTTAGAAAAAGGATAAAAATTGGTCCTACCAGATATTTTGTATTTTTTTCAAAAGTGTTTTACTTATTTTATTTATCTATTTATGTATGTATGTATTTATTTATTTTGAGAAAGCAGGATTTATTGAGAGGACAGAAAAGCTCCCACAGCAGGAGGTGACCTGAAAGGGTTGCCTCTTATTTTACTTTAATGACCTCTAATGCCATCCATGTTGCTACAAATGTCAAGATTTTATTCTTCTTATGACTGAATAATATTTCATTGTTTACATGTGCCATTTTAGATGCTTAAGCTGATTCTATATTTTAGCTATTGTAAATAGTGCTACAATAAACGTGGAAGTGCAGATATCTGTTGAACATACTGATTTCCTTTCTTTTGGACAAATACCTAGAAGTGGGATTGCTGAGTCATAGGGTAGTTATATTTTTTGAGGAACATTATATTGTCCTCCATAGTGGTTGTACTAATTAAATTCCCACCAACAGTATACAAGTGTTCTCAAAATCAGAGAAATGCAAATCAAAACTACAATGAGATATCATCTCACTCTGATTAAAACAGCTTTTATTTAAAAAGACAGGCAGTAACAAATGCTGGTGAGGATGTGGAGAAAGTAAATTTGAAGGTTACAAAATCAACACACAGCAATTGATGTTCTTCAATTTCTTTCATCATTGTTTTATAGTTTTCCTTGTATAGATTTTTCACTTCTTTGGTCAAATGTAATTCTAGGTGCGCTATGTTCTCTGTAGCTATTGCAGACAGAATTGTTTCTTGATTTCTCTTTCAGATTGTTCACTGTTGATGTGTATAAATGCCATAGATTCTTGTGTGTTGATTTTGTAACCCTCAAATTTACTGAATTCATTTATCAGTTCTAACAGTTTTTTGGTGGAGCTTTTATTCTGGAAGGAGTTTTTTTGTTTTGTTTTGCTTTGTTTTTGAATTGGGGTTGTACTCTATCTCCCAGACTGGAGTGCACTAGCACAATCACGGCTCACTGCAGCCTCAACCACCTGGTTTCAGGTGATGCTTCCACCTTGGCTTCCCAAGTAGTTAGAACTATAGGTGCACAACCATGCTCAACTAATTTTTAAATTTTTTGTGGACACAAGGCCTTGCTATGTTTTCCAGATTGGTCTTGAACTGCTGGACTCAAGCAATCCTCCTGCCCCAGCCTCCCAAAGTGCTAGGATTAGAGGTGTGAGCCACCATGTCCAGTCATAGTTTTTCTAAGTGTAAGATCATGTCATTATGTGAACAAGGATAATTTTACTCTTTCCTTTTCAATATATCTTTTTCTCTTGCCTAATTGCTCTGGTCAGTACTTCCAGTATCATGTTGAATAAAAGGTGGTGTAAATGGGCATCCTTGTCTTATTCCAAATCTTAGAAGAAAGGCATTCAGTTTTTTTCCTATTCAGTATATAAGCTATGTGTTTGTCATATATGGTCTTTATTGTTTTGAAGTATATTTTTTCTATACCAGTTTGATGAGGGTTTTTAACATAAAAAGATGTTGAATTTTATCAAATGCTTTTTCAGCATCTATTGAAATCATATGGTTTTTGTTCTTGGTTCTGTTAATGTGCTGTATCACATTTATTGATTTTCTTATGTTGAACCATCCTTGCATCCCTGGGATGAATCTCACTTGATCATTGTGAATGATCTTTTTAATGTACTGTTGAATTTGGTTTGCTAGTATATTGTTGAGGATTATTACATCTATGCTCATCAGAAATATTGGTCTGTAGTTTTCATTGTCTTGTGTCGTTATCTAGTTTTGGTATCAG
Organism: Tarsius wallacei; assembly: GCA_963574415.1. Classification (NCBI taxonomy): domain Eukaryota; kingdom Metazoa; phylum Chordata; class Mammalia; order Primates; family Tarsiidae; genus Tarsius; species Tarsius wallacei. The sequence continues at coordinate 6,309 of CAUYQG010194142.1, forward strand.
AATAATGCTAGCCTTGTAAAATGAGTTTGCAAGCATTCTCTTCTTTAATTTTTTGAAGAGTTTGAGTAGAATTGATATTCGTTTTAAGTGTTTGGCAGAATTCAGCAGTGAGCCACTGGGTCCTGAGCTTTTCTTTGATGGGAGACTTTATTATGGCTTTAATCTCATAACTCATTATTGGTTTGTTGTAGTTTTCCATTTCTTCATGGTTCAATTTTGGTAGATTGAAAGTATCCAGAAATTTATTGATTTTTTCTAAGTTTTCCAATTTGTCAGTGCATAGTTGTTCATAATAGTTTCTAATGATTCTTTGTATTTCTGTGATCTCAGTTGTTATGTCTCCTTTTTCATTTTGACTATATTCATTTGAGTCTTCTTTTTTTAGTCCATCTATCTAAAGGTTTATTGTTCTTTAAACAAACAACTTTTTGTGTAGTCTGCCTCAATTTCATTTATTTCTGCTCTGATCTTTATTTTTCTTTTCTTCTACTACTTTTGGGTAGAGTTTGTTATTGTTTTTCTGACTCTTTGAGGTGCATTATTGATTGTTTATTTAAAGTCTTTCCACCTTTTGATTAGGCATTTATCACAATAAATTTTCCTCTTAGTATGGCTTTTGCTTTCTCTTGTAGATTTTGTTATACTGTACTTCCATTTTTACATGTTTCAAGAAATTTTTACATTTTTATTCATAATTTATTTACTGACCCACTGGTCATTCATGAGCATGTTGTTTAATTTTCATGTGTTTATGTAGTGTCCAAGGTTCCTTTTAATATTGATTTCTAGTTTTATTCCATTGTGGCCAGAAAAAGATATCTGATTCAGTTTCTACTGTTTTGAATTTGTTGAGAATTGTTTTGAGGTTTTTTTTTCTTTTTTTGAGTTGGGGGTCTCACTCTGTTATCCAGGCTGGAGTGCAGTGGTATGCTCATGACCACTGCAGCCTCGACCTGCTGGGTTCAGGCAATCCTTCTACCTCAGCCTTCCAAGTAGCTGGAAATACAGGCACACGTAACCATGCCCAGCAAATTTTTTTATTTATTGTAGAGACAAGGTCTCACCAAGTTGCCCAGGCTGGCCTCCAACCCCTGAGCTCAGATCCTCAGCCTTCCAAAGCGCTGGGATTACAGGCTTGAGCCACCATGCTCTGCCCTGTTGAGACTTGTTTTGTAGGCTAAAATAGATCTATTTTGAAGAATCTTCCATGAACTGATGAAAAGAATATGTATTCTGTAGCAGTTAGGTGAAATGTTCTTTATATGTCAGTTAGGCCTGTTAGGGCTGGTGTATAGTTTAACCCCAATGTCTCTGTTGATTTTCTGTCTGGGTGATCTGTCCATTGCTGAGAGTGGGGTGAAGTCTCCTACTATTATTGTATTGCAGTCTATCTCTTTCTTTAGATCTATTAATGTTTCCTTTATACACTTGAGAACTTCAGTGTTGTGTGCATAGATATTTATAATTGTTATATCTTCTTACTGAATTGATGCTTTTATTATTATGTAGTGACCCTGTCTCTTTTACAGTCTTTGATTTATAGTCTATCTACTCCTACTCTTTTTTGGTTTCCAGTTTCATGAAATATTGTTTTCCACCTCTTTACTTTCAGTCTGTTTCTGTCTTTATAGGTGAAGTGGGTTTCTTATACACAGCATTAGTTGAGTCTTGTTTCTTTGCCTATTCATCCATTCTATGTCTTTTAATTTGAAAATTTAACCCATTTACATTCAGTGTTATTATTGATTAGGACTTAATATTGACATTTTGTTGCTTGTTTTCTTATTGTTTTGTGACTTCTCTCTTCCTTTTTACTGTCAGCTTTGTAAGTCATTTTGTCTGGTAATATGTTAAATTTGTTGCATTTTTATTTTTAGTGAATCTATTATAGGTTTTTATGTTGCAGTTACCATAAGGCTCAAAAGTATTATAGCTACAACAAGTTATTTTAAAGAGATGACAACTTATCTTAGATCACAAAGAAAAGAATAAAAACAAAGGCCAAAAAATCAGACAAATAAATTCTACACTTTGACTCCATACTTCCAACATTTTGATTTTTGATTGTCTCAATTTACATGTTTTTAGGTTACCTATCTTTTAGCAGGTTGCTGTAGCTCTTACTGTTTTTCATAGATTTGTCTTTGGGGCTTCATATGAGAGTTATGAATGGATTGCACAACACAATACAGTATTAGAGTATTCTGGATTGTCTTTGTACTTAATTTTACTAGTGGGTTTATAATTTCAAATGTTTTCTTTTGGCACATTAGTTTTCATTTATTTCAGAATGAAGAATTCCCATTAGCATTTATTGTAAGACAGCAAATAAGGGATAAATTATTTCAGCTTTTGTTCATCTAAAAAAACTTTATCTCTTTTTTATATTTGAAAGATAACTCTGCCAGATATAGTACTCTTGCTAGATAGAATTTTTGTTTGTTTGTTTGTTTTTCCTTTCTGTAGTTTGAAAATGTCGTTCTAACTCTCTTTAGGCCTATATGGTTTCCATTGAAAAGTCTGTTGGAGGATGAATTGGTGCGTCTTTCTAACTTATTTGTTTCTTTTCTCTTCCTGCTTTTAGAATTCCCTCTTTGGTCTTGACCATTGAAAACTTAATTATTATATGTCTTATTTGGGTCTAATCTATTTGATGTTCTCTGCCTTTCTGTACTTAAATATTTATGTCTTTTTCAAGCTTTGGAAAGTATTCTGTTATTTTTTAAAATAAGCTTTCTATCCCTTGCTCTTGCTCCATTCCCTCTTGAACTACAATAATTCTTAGATTTGAAATTTGTAGGTAATTGTCTATATCTTGTAGACAATTTTCCTTCCTTTTTATTCTTTTTTCTCCACTGTATATTTTCAAATAGCCTGTCCTTGAGCTCTCTGATTCTTTACTCTGATTGATCCATTCCACATTTGAGAGCCTCTGATACATTTTCAGTTCAGCAAATGTACAAGGGGGACTCCCCCAAAAATGGAATTATCTTTTTGGAGAGTGGGACCCTTGCAGTACAGGCTTTCCCCACTAGGTGAGAGTTCTAGGAACCCATCAGAATCAGTGTACCAGCTTCTTCTGTTGTGAGAGGCTACGTTCAGCTTCAGTGAATTTTTCTTTTCTTTTCTTTTCCTTTTTAGATTCTTTCAACACATTTGCCCATTTTATGGTGGGTGACTTACAAGCGCACCTGCCAACCCTGCGCTGAGTGTTCAGCAGTTTTTGACCAGGCTCATCAAGACTCAAATAGCTCTGAAACAATTTAAACATCTAGTCTGATCATTCTTTACATCTGGATATGAATGTGGTTATCAGATCCTGTCTGAAGAGCACATTTTGATGAGAAGGAAAACAAAGTATCTTCAGGCACAAGAACCCGGAGGAGATGCAGCCACATAAGAAAAAAGGAAACAAAATGGGGACAGCAGAAGATACTCAAAACAAATACTAACTATTCACAACTGAACCTGAAACAGGTATAGATATATTGCTAGATTCACAAATACATAAGACAATATCACTTGTGCTAGTATGATCTCTAAAAAGGCTCCTCACTACTCCTTGTTTCTGACCACAGTTGTATGAAACTAGAAATTAATATCAGGAAGAATCATGGAAAAGTCACAGACATATGGAAATTAAACAACATGCTTTTTAGCAACTACTGAGTTAAAGAAGAAATTAAAAGGGAAATTAAAAGGTATCTTAAAGGCTGGGTGCAGTGGCATGCACCTATAATCTTTTTACATTATAGATCATGTGATATTTATCTCTGGGATGCAAGGATGGCTCAAAATATGAATATCAATAAATGTGATTCATCATATTAACAGCATGAGGAATGAAAAGCATATGTCCATGCTACTAAAGCAAGCCACAGATTCAATGTTGTCCCTATCAAAATTTCAATGTCTTTCTTCACAGAAATAGAAAAAACTCTAAAATTTGTAGGGAACACAAAAGACCCCAAATAGCCAAAACAATCTTGAACAATAAGGAGAACTAGAGACACCATACCACCTGATTTTATAGAACATTATAAAGAGTTAGTAATCAAAACATGATGATACTGGAATAAAAACAGACATATCAACAATTGGACTAGGATAGAGAGTCCAGAAGTAAACCCACACACTCATAATCAATTACTTTTTGACAAAGGTGTCAAGAACACACAGAGGAGAAAGAAGAGTCTATTCAATAAATGGTATCAGGAAAACTGGCTATCCAGAACAAAATTGAACTCTTTTTACCCCTTATACAAGAATCAACTCAAGATGATTTAAAGACTTAATTGTAAGACTTGAAACTATGCAACTACTAGAAGAAAACATAGGGAGAAGGTTATACAACTTTGGTCCAGGCAACAATCTCTTGCATATGACCCCCCAAACACAAGGAAAAGTAGACAAAAGAGATTGCATCAAACTAAAAAGCAAAACACAGCAAAGGAAACAATTAATAGGTGAAGAGACAACTCACAACTTTGGAGAAAATATTTGCAAATCACACATAAGGGGTTAACATTCCAAGTTATATAAGGAACTCAAGGCACTCAGCAGTAAGAAAACAAGTAGCTCAACTTAAAAATAGACAAAGGCATCAAGAAGAATGAAATAATGTCTTTTGCAGCAATTTGGATGGAATTGGAGAATATCTTCCTAAGTGAGCTAACACAGACACAGAAAACCAAACACTACAAGTTCTCACACATAAGTGCAAGCTAAACTAAAGATCTTCAAAGGCATAGAGAATGCTATAATGGACATCGGAGACTCAGAAATGTGAGGGGGCAAGAGGTGGAAGGTCGAAAATTCACCTATTGGGTACAAAGTGCACAAGTGGGGGTAGTGGCAATACTTAAAGCCCAGACTTCTTCACTACTATACAATGCAATCATGTGACCAAAACTATTTGTACCCCCTAAACCTATTGAATAAAGAAAAATAAATAAGTAAATAATAAATAGAATAAAAAATAAATAAAAATAGCTGGGCGCAGTGGCTCATGCCCATAATACCAACAATTTGGGAGGCCAAAGTGAGAGGACGACTTGAATCCAGGAGTTTGAAACCAGCCTGGGCAACATTGTGAGACCTTGTCTCTACAAAAAAAAATTAGCTGGTCACAGTGGCATGCACCTGTAGTCCCAGCTACTTAGGAGGCTGAGGTGAAAAGATCACCTGAACCCAGGAGGTTGAAGCTGCTGTGAGCCATGACTGTGCCACTGTACTTCAACACTGGATGACAGAGTGAAACTTCAACTCAAAATTAAATAAATAAACAGGCAAATGTCCTGAATAGACATTTCTCAAAACAAGGCACACAAAAGACCAATTGATATATGAAAAAATGCTTAACATCTATAATAATTAAAGAAATGCAAATCAAAATTATAATGTGCTCTCACCTTATACTTGTTAGAATGGCTATTACTTTTTAAAATGATAGATAAATGTTTTTGAGGATGTGGGGAAAAGTGAACACTTGCATACTGTTGCTGGGAATGTACATTTGTAGACCATTTAAAAAATAGTATGAGGCCAGGCACAGTGGCTCAAGTCTGTAATCCAAGCACTTTGGGAGGCTGAGGTGAGAAGATTGCCTGAGTTCAGGGGTTCGAGACTAGCCTGGAAAACTTGGTGAGACCTCATCTCTACAATACATAAAAAAATTAGCTGGGCATGGTGGTGCATGCCTATAGTTCCAGCTACTTGGAAGGCTGAAGCAGAAGGATTGCCTGAGCCCAGGTGGTTGAGGCTGCGGTGGCCGTGACCATGCCACTGCACACCAGCCTCGACAGCAGAATGAGACTCCAACTCAAAAAAATTAAAAATAGTATGGAAGCTCCTCAAAAAATTAAAAATAGAATTACTATATGATCCAGCAACATCACTTCTGGGTATAAATCCAAAGGAATTAAAATCAATCAATCAATGAGATATCTGCATTTCCATGGCTGTTGTAACATTATTCATAACAGCTAAGATATGGAATCAGCCTAAGTGCCTATCAATAGATGAATGGATTTTTTAAGAAGGTGTATATACACAATGGAATACTATTTGGCCTTTTAAGAAAAGCATAAAATTTATTTGCGACAACATGGACCAATCTAGAGGCCATTATGCTAAGTGAGAACAGGAAAAAAAAATCACATGATCGCACGTATATGTGGAATCTAAAAACGATGAGCTCATAGAGAGTAGAACAGAGGTTACCAGGGGCTGAGTGGAGTGGGGAGGTTGGGTGGGGTGGGGTGGGAAGGGGAAATGTTTGCTGAAGGGTACAAAGTTTCAGTTAGAAAGGAGTAAGGTCCAGTGATCTATTGCACAGCAGGATGACTAAAGCTAATAATAATGTATATTTCAAAATTTCTTAAGAGAGTGGATTTTAAATGCTGTCACCACTAAGAGATGATAAGTATGTGAGGCGATGGATATGCTATTAACCAGATTTGCTCACTTCACAATGTATATATGTAACAAAACATCACATTGTACCCCAAAATATATACAATTCTTATTTGTCGATTAAAAATAATTTTTTTTAAAGCTATTCCCTCTGGAATGTGCACCACTTGGTTGAAGTCTACTTCCTTTGCTTCACTTTTACTCTAGATGGCAGCAACAGAACAAAATAGAGGAGAAAAATCTGTTCGTGAAATGTATTTTCCGGCTACTAGGTAAAAAAAAGGTCTCAGTGCTATTTATAAAGAAAATATGTCCTTTAAAAATTTTTTTCAGTAGAGAAACACTTCAACCATATTTCAATCTTTAAAAATCAATGTACAGATGTCTTCTTAATTGTTCAACTTGTCAGTCCACTGATAATAAGATAGTTACAGAAAAATTTTTCTTTTAATAGCAATATCTCTGCAAAGAATCACTGCTTATATTCACAGATTTCATCTGGAAGCTGAGGTGTCAAGGTTGAATATCAAATATACTTTTAAAATTTATAGAAATTGCCTTATAAGGACCAAATATTCAGATGTATAACAGAAATTCTCTAGATGAATAAATCACAGAAGTAAAAATTTATTTCTATAATAAGTTATGCTTTTAAAGTTGTTGCAAATAAAAATATATACATGAAACAGGCTTTATATATATTAAAATTATAGTTCATAAGCATCTTAAAAGAAATCATTTCATTCATTATAACATGGCATTTTTCACCATAATTCTCTAAACTGAGAGGATTTGTGATCCCAGAGCAGAATTTGTAGATGAGATTGCCGAAATACTGAGAATGTTATAAAAACAGAGAGAAGTTAAGAGATTTTTTTAAAAGATGAAAGTTGTTATAAATCCCCCAAAAGGGACTTCCAGAAAACACAGTTTATTTAGCTTGACATTATAGCCTCACACAATTTTAGTCTGGATTAAACAGAGGATTGTCAAGGGCTTAGAAAATAGAATTGTCTGGATTTTGTACCTTTATGGCTCTAAAGGGTGCAACTCTAGCCTCTATATTCATAGATTTATATATTTATTAAGATAATTTTCCTGCAGGGGGCATCAAAATATCTTGGAGAAGTATCTTTTTCTAATTCACATAAAAGTGCCGCTTGGACTAATGGTAGCCTTTTTATCATGAGTCAGGGTGGCTTCACTAAGCCCTGCCAAACTAACACTTGTCTTTTCGTGCTGACTTAATGCTCGATATGTGAGAATTTATTAATCAGAATCTTTAGAGTATCATTGTTTAATCAATTATTTAATTAAATCAATGGAGCAACAGCATAGAATAGTGTCAAGGATCTAGGCTTTGGAGTGGGGATTCTAGTTGAATTTGTAGCTCTGCCATTGACTCATAAGCCCTGCTGGTATTTGTGTGAATTGGAAAGCAGTTTGGCAACATGTAGTTGGAACATTAATATTTTTTATTCTCTTTGATCTAATCACTGTATTCAAGAAATTTAACATGAGGGAGGAAATACCAGGAAGGCAGAAAAGGCTTTATGCACAAAGTTCATCATTATGTGATTCACAGTAGTGAACAAGCCAGAAATGAGGTACAACAGGGGAATGGTTAAGTAAATTACAAGATACAGTAACATCAGTAATTGAATAAATATTTATCAAGGGTTTACTACATGCCATGTATTCTGCTAGGTACTGGAGATTCAGCAGTGAATGAGAAATATATGGAATCTGGCTTCCCTATAATAACAATTTATGACAAGTTTTTAAAAATGCAAGATACAAACCCTTATATATGATACTACCCACTACATAATTTATAGGTGTATATATGTATACATATGTTTATCCAGAGAAAATCTAGAAGAAATGACATCCACATGTTAATAAATTGTTATCTCTTTTGTTATAATTGTTATACACTTTTCAGTATTTTCTACAATGAGTATATTACTGCTAACAAATTTTTTTTTAAACTATACAAAATGACATTGTACCAAAGATGGGCTACAATAAAAAGAAAATCTTATCTAATAATGTATTCAAAAGTCAAGGTCACTTCATGGTACAGAAAATCCCTACAGCTATAAAGACAAATTACACATCTTGCTTTGTGTTTTGATTTTCACCACAGCGACCTTTGCAGAGCCCACTTCCTCCTCAGCACTAGGAAGGCCTGTTCTTGTGCGGGAGAAGGAATGCTGGCAACACATTCCACCCAGGTGACACAAGGGGGTGCACAGCCCCTGCTTCCAAACGCGTTTCTTTGTCTTCCTGAAAAGACGAAAAAAAAATCTGAGATTATATTTGATGACTAGTTAAAATGTTATAAGAGGCTTATGTATACAGTCCATGGTGTGTTTCTAACCTGAGATGATATTCGAGGGCATGATCCTGTGTACAAATCACTTCTACTTCCCCACATTTCTTTCACAAGAAAAAACACTACAGGAGAATGAGTGGCCTTTTAAAACACGATTAGTAAAACTGAAAACAGCCTAAATGACCCAGAATAAGGATTGTTAAGTGAACTATGGCACATAATAAACAAATTACAAAATAGTCATTTAAAATGATGTTGAAATGGAAAGGACATTAAAAAGCAATTTATACAATAATATGTACAATATGGTCTAATTTTTATTTAAATATATTATATGAATAGGTAGAAAAATCTAGAAAGGTGTATGCCAAAATAGTAAATAGTAAGAGTCATTATCCTTGAGAGGTGGGTGACAGGTTATTATCATTAATATTTTTGCCTTCTTTCTGCATATCTACATTTTATAATTTTTGTCTACAATGAATAAAGATTTTATTTATTTATTTTTTATTTTTTTTGAGTCGTAGTTTCACTTCATCGCCCAGGCTGGAGTGTAGTGCCATGCTCACAGCCACCCTAGTGTGGATCTGCTGGGCTCTGGCGATCCTTCTGCCTCAGCCTTCCAAGTAGCTGGAACTACAGGTGCGCGCTAGCATACCCTGCTAATTTTTTGACTTATTGTGGCGATGAGGTCTCGCCAAGTTGCCCAGGCCATTATCGAACCTATGGGCTCAAGTAATCCCCTCACCTCAGCCTCCCAAAGTGCTGGAATTACAGACTTGAGCCACCACACCTGGCCTAAAGATTTATTTTTTAAAAAAACAAAAATAACTGAGTACTCCCACATAAAATTACTGGTGCTCACGACCTTTATTAATTAAATTATATATATATGTAAATCACTACAAATCACCCAGAGATATGGTGACAACATCAACTCATTTTCAAGAGACAGTTCCACTGTATGACTAATGTTCTGGTATAACTATTAATAGCGCCCTTTTCACTCTCAAAAGCCTGAATAGAACTTTCAACACACTACTACACATGGAACTTCATCAATCCCACTGCCTTTGATATGGACTTTTCAGGTCAGCCTGAGCTTCAAGAATGTCAGCTCAATGGGTCAGTCAGCTGAGCCCCAGAGAGGGACAGCTCCATGGGCTGGCAAGCGCCAGAAGCGTTGGCTCTAATGGGCTGGCAAGCCAAGCCCTGAGAGTGTTGCCGCACCCAGAAGTGTCTCAGCTTCAGAGTCTGCCTTCTTCCAACAGCTCTCCCAGTTCAGCTGGCTCCATCAGCTGGCAAGCCAGCCTCTGGGGTGCACAGCTCTTGGACTCCCACAATCCTCAGCAGTTCTTCAGGCTGGGGTTCTTGTCTTGTGCCCAGAAAGAATGAGGGACACAGATGGCCAGAAAGTGAGAAAGCAGGATTCATTGAGAGGACAAAAAAGCTTCTACAGTGGGAGAGAACCCAAAGGGAGGTTGCTGATTTGGAGCTGAAACCTGGTGCTTATATAGCCCTAAGACCCAGCCAATTGGCTAGCACTAACTGTGAGGCTATTGGTCAGCACTAGCTTTTCTGATTGGTCAGTACTGAGGACCAATCGGCAGGAGGTAGGAGCCTAATGGCGAGCTGATTGGTCAGTACTTGGCAGAGAGCTGATTGGTTGCTTTTCTATCCCAGCAGTGAGTACTTAAGATCTAGCTTGAGAGGATGGCAGAGAGCTGCTTGTTTACCAATGCGAGTGTATCAGCCTGAGAGGTTTGCTACTTTGTTACCGGAGGACAGCCCTGACTGTCTGCTTAGCCTTTCTCTAGCTATCTCCTTTCTCACCTTGGTCAAAATTCCTTAAATTAGAAGTAACAAACAAGTACAAATGGAAAATTCTTGAAATTAATATAAAGGTATCTTCTGAGATTCAGAGCATAGAGCCTGGACAGGCTCTGAGTCCTAATTCTTAAGGGACAGAATATAATTGATTCAGTACAATGAATGTATTGGTTCTTTCTGAGTCAAGTGTCCACCCTGACTCAATGAATTATGGCCAAGCAGTGGTAGAATAACCATACTAAAGTGACACACCAGTGGAGTTAGGAAAAAGGAATATAGTTTGGGTAAATATCCCCCACAAGAATCTGCTAGCTGTCTCTCCTTCAAAGAACTTGGCATGTTTCTCTCTTCAAGATATACTCTTACTACACAGGCAGAAAAGAAAGTGTTCTTACTTACACATCGTAAGTATTGTGATGAAATTTCCAATGACACATTCACTCATAGTTTCCCCCATAGCTACCTCATATTTTCTTAATTCTATTGACAACTTCCAAGGAAACTAGAACCATAATCCTTGTCTACTTTCTTCTATACCTTAAATCCTACAATGAGGAGTCATGAGGAAGTCTTGGGTCACTCATCTGAAGAACAAAGTCTTTATTCTTTTGATTTTTCTTCCATTTACCCATATAACAAACATTTATTGCATTGCTACCATATGTCAGGACCTGTGCTTAGTACTGTGGGCAGAGATAAGACTTGGTCCTTATTCACAGGCATTCACAACACACTGAGAGAGTCAAAGAGATGAAAATAATTATGTTACAGTGTGATATGACGTACAACAGAAGCATATATGAAGTGTGCTGAGTGTAGAGAAACAGGATCAAAATCATCCTTTGAGAAATTAAGAAAGGGATAAAAAAGGAGATCTGTTCTGTTTGGATGCTGAAAGAAGAAAACCTCTCCTGATGGAGATGAAGAGGAAATTTCCAAACTAAAACATAACAATAATAAATAGCTACCATATGCTCAATATTTGCTGCATATAGATACTCTGGCATATTGCTGTACATGAATTATTTTGTGTAAACCTAGCAGCCCAGCTGGTCTGCCTGTCACTTCACTACTCACATGTATATCAGGATCAACCAGCCATTTAGAACATAAGATCTTCAAGAGAACAGAGCTATGAGTATGTAGGACCTTTAATAAACGCTGACTGATAAACTGAAAGTACTCCATGTTAATGTGTATATGAGGAAACAAAAACTCTTATATATTGAAAGTGAAAAATACACTTCCTGGAGGACAATCTGTCAATGTGCACCAAAACTCACTTCTAGAATTTGCCTTAAGGAAATAATTGAGAACTTAGGCAAAATTATAACTATAAGGTTGTTCATCACAGTATTATTCATAACAACAGTCTAAAATGTCCAACAATGTCATAAAAAAGTATGGAAGTGTATTTATTTAATGTAAAGATGTACATAAGCTTGTTAAAAATTTTTAAAATTCAATATATAAGCAGACTCTATAAAATACTCTCAAGTATTTTATTGTATATGTAATTATATACATAGCCCAATATACCCCAAATGTACATTTGGGGTTAGATAATCTTTCTTTTGGATAATCTCTATTTTTAATTTTTTTTTTTTTACAATAAGACTATATTACTTAGGTAAATAAAACAAAAGTGTAAATAGGCACAGTGACTCACACCTGTAACCCCAGTACTTTGAGAGGCCTAGGCAGAAGGATCATCTGAACCCAGGAGTTAAGTTCAGCCTAGGCAACATGACAAAATCCCATCTCTACGAGAAATTTAAAAAATGTATATCCCAGTTACTCAGGAGGCAGAAGCATTGCCTGAGCCCAGGAGGTCTAGGCAGCAGTGAGCCGTGATGGCACCGCTGCACTCTAGCCTGGGTGACAGCGAGACCCCAACTCAAAAAAAAAAAAAGGAACAAACAAACAACAACAAAAGTGATAAAAGTGAGACCTTACAATGCTATTTATTGATAATAATTAATAATCTAATTATTTATTTAAATTTACCAAGTCAAGGAACAAGATCTTAAGGTATGACCTACATTCAACATAAAATTACTTGGTATTTATATAGGAGTGGTATATCTGAAAATTGTGGTAAAGTTTTAACTTTGGTAAGTCACTTAAGCTCTCTGAACTTCAGTTTGACTATCTATAGAAAGGGGGAAATAGCCTATCTGATCAGTTCATGTAAGCATTGAATGAATGTATCTGCACATACTCATGTCCAGTGGAATTTTAACTAAGATCGGATATTAGATCTCAAGTTCTCCTTTTGAGAATCTTCTAATTTTTAAAACTGCCCAACAGCTTTATAGACCACAGAGTTATTCTTTATTATTCAGCTATACTGAATCCATGAGGCATTGCCAACCCGGGGAAAATTGCATTGTTCTCATTAATAGGTTTGGTCACTGCTCTTACAACTCCTCCTTTTGGAGATCTATCACAAAAAAGGAATTTTGTGTTGCTACTTGAAACCTTTTGTGAAACCGATTCAAGCTTCTAAATGCATTTGATCGCCCCTATATAGCAAGGTGCTAAGTCTGACAGACTAGGCAATGATAATGCTCAGACTGATTTTAACTCTGTGGTCTTTCTGTAGCCATTTGCCCAAGGATCCAAAATTAAAGTCACTCTTCTCCCTAGTATGGTCAAAATGTCAGTTATTTTAGTTACTGGATTTCTTTTTTCAATCTAGCTCCTTCTGCCCTCTCTAACCACTTTTAAACATGATGACCATGAGACTTGATTTAACCTCAACACCTGTTTCCTATATATTATTGGAAACCACGATGTAATATGGCATTACAGTTTTTAGTTATCGAAAATCATGTCCTTTGCAATAAGTTTTTTGTCCACGTTTTATAGTCATGGCTCTTCCTTCAGGTTAGCTTTTGACAAATACTCATAGAATCATATTGGCAAGGCTGATAAATATATTCGCTTGAGGGAACCAAGGAGATCCTAATTATGGAATCTTAAAATCATTTGGCATCTCTAAATTTGAAAGATGATCTGGGTGGTGAACACAGTGTGTTCTAGTCCTCTTTGGGCCTATGACACCATTATGAACTCACTAGGACTCATCTGAGGGGTGTTTCCCGTCCCCACCCTGCCCATCATTCATTAGCCCAGCTGTTTTGGTGTCCTTCTAGTCCCTGTCCTTAAAATTTAAGAGAGGACAGTGGGTCAGCAACTGCAAAGGGAAGCTGAATTGAAAGCATTCTTCTTTGTCTGTTAAACTAGACTTCAACTGTACAGCATTCAATACATTTTCTTGTAATTTCTTCTTTAATTGTAATTTGCTAAATTTGCTTCCCCTTTAGACCATAAATTCAGCTGCTGTTTCCCCATTACCTAATATAATGTCTGCTACAAAATAGGTGCTGACAAATAATTTATTAATGAATGAATCATTTCTCTCAATCCCGGCTTCCATTTTTATCAACAAAATAAATCAACCAGGTAGGGCTTGTCAAGTGGGCTAAAAAAGTATAGCCTACCAGTGCTAAGCAAAGTTTGGCTTCTGGAATGTAAATCAACCCACAGTGTCATCCACAATAAAAATGTTTTTACAAGGACCAATAAGGCACTCAAGTGCAATGTTAAAATAAGCCGTGCTGGATCAATGGCAAGGATTTCATCACACTTTTCATTATCTTAGAATCAAACAGCTGCTACCACCCCTTGTTATCAATAACAGTGTCTTAAGCGAAGGCACCTTTTTCCTCATAACAATAGCTTATTCATATTAAACACATACAAGTGATAAAACTGTCCTAAACACTTTATTATCATTTTACTCTGGACAATATTATGAGACATAGATAATGATTAGACCCATTTTATAAATTAGGAAATTAAGTGATCAGAAATTAAATAAATTGCCCAAGATTCCAAAACATGTAAGTAATAGGACCAGAACTCAAAATCCACTTATATTTGAATCCAGAGCCCAAGCTCTTATCTACTAAACTCTACTATTACCAGCTAAAACTTAGAATTCCCAGTTTTGTTTTAGCTTAATCCTATTATATTAAGAGAAAATATCTGTGTGGTTTCCAATTCTTAAAATTTACTGAGTTTTTAAAAAAATAACGCATGGTATTGTCTATCTTGGTTAACGCTGCTGGTGCACTTGAAGAAAATGTATATTCTGCTATTGTTGGGTGGAGTCTATGCGTGTCAATTAGATCCTGTTGGTTAATGGTGTTTTTTAGTTCTATGTCTTTACTAATTTTCTCTCTCCTTGCTCTTTCAATTACTGAGTTGATAAAACAAGAAAAATTGAGTTAAAATCTCTAAGCGTCATTTTTATTGGTACAGTTCTATTGGTTTTTGCTTAATATATTTTGAAGCTCTGTTGTTAGTTGTACATGCATTTAGGATTATCTCCATTGAGTAAGTTAACCCTTTTATCCTAGTAATTTTCCTATCTCAGAATTCTGCTTTGTCTGATATTAATGTAGTGATTCAGTTTTCTTTTGAACAGTGTCAGCATTGTATATCTATATCCATTCTTTTATTTTTAACCTACTGTATTTTTCTATTTAGAGCGGGTTTCTTGTAGGCAGTATATTGTGTTTTTTTAGATCATTCTGACAGTCTGCCTTTTAATTGGTTTGCTTAGATAATTTACATTTACTGTAATTATAGATATATTTGGATTGAGGTCTACCATTATAGTATTTACGAGTAAATTGCTTCTGAGCAAGGACCTCTTCAAAAATAAATAAGTTTTGATAAAAATAAACTTGGGCCATATCTTCGGTTGTATAATAGCCTTTTTTCATTTTTTAGAACAGGCTGTAGTTGTGTTACAAATAATCAAAATCTCCAGGTAAGCATTTTATAATAGTGCGAATTACTTTATAATTGAAAATGATAAATATTATTTAAAAAATAAAATAGCTCTACAGATAATTAAGAGGCTTCTCCTAAATCTGGCTTAAACGTGACGGCTGAAGTCATAGGCGCAGACCTCCACCATTCCCACACAGATACTTGACCTTCCTTAGCTTGGAGGACCACATGGCTGTGTTCCAGTCAAAGCGAAGGAATCAAAAGAACCTTCTAACTTTGGGAAGTTTCACATTCTCTTTGTTCCTACATTATTGTGGCTGTTCACGGTGGAGGATAAAAGGTCAGGATTTTAGCTTTCAAAAAACCAAGTTGGACAAACCTCTATAAATATAGTTCTGAACTTATTTGCATGACTGAGCCTCCAGTCAATTCCTTCAGAGAGAAGGTGTCCTTGAGAGGAGTTTGGCATGAGCATGAAAACATTATCATAAAAATTCATGCTTTACTGTTTCCTCGTCCCTGTCCATGCTTGAAGTTCACTGGGTCAGGGATAGGTACACAGTTAAAGGTTTGAACTTACAGAAATTGAAAATAAAAGTCCACATGTGCAAAGAGGCAATGTAATAGAAAAACATTCTTCTACCTTTAAGAAAGTAATCACCTTAATTAAAGAGAAACAAATCACTTGACTTGAGAGTACCTATTTTTTGCCACACTTTTGTTGTAAGACACTGTGTTAATAAGAAAGCTAAAAGATTTGGAATGTTTATCACCTAAGACCAATAAGGCACTCAATAAATAAAAATATCTGGTCAACTCTGTCACTGCCACAGGAGTAATGTTACCAGATGTTTTTTAGGTGATATTAACTTAGATAATGCAAGTGGGAATTGACTAAACTTTGGAGGCAGAAAGCAGACCAGTGTTTGCCAGGAGCTGGGGGTGGGGAAGGAGATAAATTTAAGGGCCACAGGGAAATTTTCTGGAATGATAGAACTGCTTCATGATTTAGTTGTGGCACATTTGTATGCAGTTGTTAAAACTTGCAGAATGAATATTACTGTACATAAAAATATACCTTAAAAAAAAAGATCTTGCCAGGCATGGTGACTCATGCCTGTAATCCCAGCACCTTGGGAGGCAGAGGCAAAGGATTACCTGAGCCCAGGGGTTCAAAACTAGCCTGGGCAACTTGGCAAGACCTCATCTCTATAATAAATAAAAATATTAGCCAGGCATGGTGGCACACGCCTGTAGTTCTAGCTACTTGCAAGGCTGAGGTGGAAGGGAAGGATGGCCTGAGCCCAACAGGTTGAGGCCATGGTAGCCACGAGCATGTTACTACACTACGGTCTGGGAGACAGTGAGAAAAAAGATCTTAAGTGCCTTGTATATAGTAAGTAGTCAACAAGAGAAATACAGAAATTAGTTTTTACTTTAGTTAATGTGTTATGTTCTCAAAAATGGAATGAATGTGAGGACCAGTGTATATACAAAGGGTGCCAACCATAAGTATACACATTTTAAGAAAGGAAAAACTGTATTAAAATTGTAATACTCAATATATGCGAATAACATAAGATGAATACGAGTCACGTTTGACTTCTGCAATTACACATTGCTACCATAATTCAATTCAACTTTGAAAAGTAATACATAGACAACATCTCTTAAAATATGTATACTTTTTTGGCACCCTCGGTAGCTAAGTGTGTGTCTTGATTTCACACTCATATCTTGAAATCTGCCATGCTGTTTTACAAATGCTTGGATGCTTATAAACCTTGTTGCTGTCATGTCCATTGATAAGATATAGGTCTGCAGGATAAAGTATGAAAGAAAAATAAAAACAACAAAAAAGGAAAATAAGATTTTAAAAGAGTGGTGGCTAGGCAGGCCCTGTCATGTCTGTCTCTAGTCTCTAGTTTAGAGGCAGAAAAAGGAATTTTTCAAGTAAAATAACTCATCGTGAGTGTAGTTAATGGAACTTTTAAAATTGAGGTCTGAAAAAATTATATAAATGAACTAAAATTGAGGGCTAATAGCTACAGAGTCATGATAACACTCTGGGTTACAATCACAGTGGCCGGTGACATTTAAGTAAATGAAGCGTGAGCTTTCCCCAAAGTTGTTGTGGATGTTGAATGACATGATTTCATAGGTATGTGACTGTGTAAGGACTAAATGTGAGGTGTACGCAGTCATTGACACAAACAGTAGTGAAATAGGGTCACACAATGAAGGAGCATTTTGCAAGCTGAAATCTTCAGAATATTATAGGTTTAATCATTGCTAATGATAGTAAAAAGATGGCTAGTCATGGTGGCTCACACCTATAATCCCAGCACTTTGGGAGGCCAAGACATTTTGGGAGGATTGTTTGAGCCCAGGAGTTTGAGACCAGCCTAGGCAACATAATGAGATCTCGTCTCTACAAAAGATAAGAAAACTAGCCAGGCATGGTGGTGTGCATGTGTAATCCCAGCTACTCAGAAGGCTCTAGTAAAAGAATCACCTGAGCCTAAGAATTCAAGGCTGCATTGAGACATAATGGTGCCACTGCACTCCAGCCTGGGTGATAGAGTAAGACCCCAACTCAAAAAAAAAAACAAACAAAAAAACAAAAGTGAACATTTCTTGAACCCTTTAAATGTCAAGACATTTGCTAGGTATTTTACACGAGTTACTCAGAATTTGTTACTGAATTAGTGCCTCCATTTTACAGATGGAAAAGTTGAGGCAAAAAAGGTTGACTTACTAGCCCAAAATCACAACACTGGCAAGTGTGGTAGAGCTGGAATCTGAATCTACCCTCTGGCATTCTAAACTTCCTGCTTCCAACCACTATCCTACAATAACTACTTGCTTAGTAGAAATGTTTTTGATCATATCTTCTGATAGTGATACAATATTTTTGTTATTGTTTTGTTTTGTTTTTAGTCAGAGTCTGCGTCTGTCACTGGGCTGGAGTGCAGTGACGTGCTCAGGCCACCACAGCCTCGACTTGCCGGACTCAGGCAATCCTTCCACCTCAGCCTTCCAAGTAGCTGGAACTACAGGTATGCACCAGCACGCCCAACTAATTTGTTTTTATTTATTGTAGAGTCGAAGTCCTGCCAAGTTGCCCAGGCTGGTTTCAAACCCCTGCGCTCAGACAATCCTTTCGCCTCAGCCTCCCAAAGTGCTGGGATTACAGGCGTGAGTCACTGTGATATATTTATTGAATAAAAATATTATTTTTAAAAAATAAATTGTATATTGTAAAAAGACATTGTGAAGGACAGATGGATTGAAAATTCAAGATATTTTAAATTTGTAAATAGGTGCCCAAGAGTTCACATCTGTAGTCTGAGGCTTAAATATGACTTTAAAAAAATTTTTTTTTAAAAAGGAGAAAATAGTGAAACATTATGAAGGATTGGCAGCAAGGATTGCGCTTCAAACGTTAACACAGGGCACTCTGACCTTGCCCTGAAACAGACCCAACAGGGTAGGAACCAAGGGTTGGAAAGCTCTGCCTTGTAAAAATGGGATGGAAGAAGCCTGAGCCTTGAAAGATAGCTGTGCAAATATTGAGGTCAAGAACCCTATATAAGTCTTATTCTAAGTTCAATCCAACTCCTGGAAATCGAATTCTCTATTTCTTAAGACTGACAATGATTCTGCACTACTTGAGGCCAATTCATAGAGTGATAAGATGTTGTAAGCATCCAAGACACAGAGCCTTTATTATTCGATAGTTCAACTTTGATGAAAGAAAAGTTCTGAAGAATCAGGGCTACTTTTCTTTGTTCAAGAAAAATTAGGGTTTATTTTAGAAACTCTACTTTCTCTGTTAAAGGGCCTATGTTAAATTTGATCGTACTATGAATCATTCAACAAAATTGCTTTCAGTTTTCTGCAAGGTAGAACTAGAGTTTACAATTATTTTATTCCCTCTCTGATAACTTATCATTAAGGATTTATTATTCATACCACACACTTCAACTCTTGAGTATATGCAGCTTAAATATCTCATTTACACTACTCTTTAATTGCCCCATCTTTGTTGGTCTGACTATCTTGAGCTTTTTATGAGAAGAAAAAGTCACATACTCCTTCTGCAGTAAAATATATGAATAAATAGTTCCAGTTATATTTTGCCACAAATTATTTACAAGAAACCTTTAGTTTTTAAGATAGTTTTGGATTTGAGAATTACAGTGTACCACTTGTGGACCTGTAATAGTATAATACAAAGGAGTTTTATTTGTTTATAATGCATAGAGGTTATATTTTTCCATTTTAAATAAGTTAGTAAACTAAATTTAAAAATATACACATGTATATATCTGTACAAATTACAAGCAAGTACTAAAGTAATTTTCTTATCTAAAGTCTTAAAAAGGATGGGCTCAGTGGCTCACACGTGTAATCCCAGTACTTTGGGAGGCTGAGGCAACAGGATTTCTTGAGCCCAAAGTTCAAAACCAGCCTGGGTAACATAATAAGACCTTATCTCCATAAAAATTTTAAAAATTAGCTGGTTGTGGTGGCTCATGCCTATGGGAGTCTGAGGCAGAAGGGTCATCTGAGCCCAGGAGATCGAGGCTGTAGTGAGCTGTGATTGTGCCATTGCACTCCAGACTAGGTGACAGAGTAAAATCCCAAATCAAAAAAATAAAAGTATATGCATTGACAATATTAAATAAAAAGTTTGAGAATGCTGATTCTATTAGCGAGATAATAATCTATTACATCTATATATTACTTTATATTTTATCAAGCACTATTATATTTATGAGGTATCACATCAGTCTTCACACTAATGCTTTGCTGTGAACAGGTCAATAATTATTACTTTTAAAAAATTACATTAACTTTTATCTGGTTCCCAAAGTAAGATTTCTTGCATATAATGTGAAAAATTACAGAAGAGAGAAAAAGTTGAGGGTTTTTCCCTATGTTTTACTGAAGAAAAAACTTGAAGTCGGAGAGATTCAATGGCTGACTCTGGGTCAACCAGTTAGAAAGTGGCAGAGCTAGAATTGAAAACTGGTCTGACCCCAAGACCTGTGGATTATTCTTTCAACAATACCTAGTGAGAACCAACTCAGTGTTAGTCTCTCTGATAAGCACATTCACTATATTACAATGTCTTTCAGAAACTGAAGAAAAGATACAGAATTTCACAACTTAAAACATCCATAGGATCTAGGTCTGAAGAAATAGGACCATACCATTGTACAATAACTTATTTTTCATTTTAAGGGGAATATTTCATTTGTTAAATAAAGCAGAATCTTCCATCCCAAAACCTCTGTTTAAACTATCAGATGGGTCCCTGGAACCCAGAAAACACTTTAATGCTAACTGGAGGACTGCCCACTTGTGTGTACTGGAGCTACCTCAGACCTGCCACTCCTACAAATAGCCGCACTTGTTTTTTAAGATGTCAACTTTAACATGTGCAGCTACTAGAATCTACTGAAGATTGGGGTGAAGGATGAAGTGTATATATCTGTACAAATTGCAAGCAAATACTAAAGTAATGTTCTTATCTAAAGTCTTAAAAAGGATGGGTGTAGTGGCTCACATGTGTAATCCCGGTACTTCGGGAGGCTGAGGCAACAGGATTTCTTGAGCCCAAAGTTCAAGACCAGCCTGGGTAACATAATAAGACCTCATCTCCATAAAAATTTTAAAAATTAGCTGGTTGTGGTGGCTCATGCCTATGGGAGTCTGAGGCAGAAGGGTCATCTGAGCCCAGGAGATCAAGGCTGTAGTGAGCTATCATCAAATTGCTCTCGGTGGTTTTTAGAAAACTGACTTTTAGTGATTTAACCAAGGTACTTTTGATCCAAGTGTCAACTTTATAATGAAGGCTCTCAGATTTTGATTTTTGAGGTCATACATACAGTTTCTATTAGCTTCCTGGCACTGCCATGACAATGTACCACAAACGACATGGCTTAAACCATAGAAATGTACTGTTTCACAGTTTTGGAACATAGGAGTCTGAAACTGAGGCATCAGCAGGGTTGGTTCACATTCAGAGGTACTGATGGCTAGGACTTCAACATAAATTTTTGGAATATATGATGGTTAATATTATGTGTCATCTTGAAGGGTGTTTTTGAATAAGATCAACACTTAAATCAGTATACTTTGTGTAAAAATAAATTGCCCTTCATAATGTGGATGGACTTCATTAGTTGAAGGTCTAAACAGAACAAAAAGACTAGCCTTCTTTACCAAAAGGGAATTCTTTAACAGACTGCATTCAGACTTTATCTGCACGATCAGCTCTCCTGGTCCAGCCTATTGACCCACACTGCAGATTTTGTACTTGCTAGCCTCCATAACTGCATGAGCCAATTCCTAATAATAAATAGGATATATATATATATATCCCATTGCTTCTATTTCTCTGGAGAACCCTAATATGGTATGTGGGGGGCAGGAGACACACAATTCAACTCATAATATAGTCAGTCCCAAGGACACCCTAGCAAGATTGAAAAGTGACATATATCATAGAACCTTAAAACTTGGGGCTCATTGCCATAGCACATCACCTGCAGTATATCATGAATTGAAATATTTTTGTAAATCCAGTAATCATCCTGTGAATGGTACAATTATATTACATTATATTTTCTGGTCCTTCAAGTATCAAATGGATGTCTTTGAAATATACCATAAATTGTACAGCTCTGTTTTAAAATATTTTTCTATTTTAATATGCTAGAAACCTTGAAAATTGGAAATAGTTTAGATGTTTCTCGACCTCTCAGAGACTCTACTCAGTTATTACTTCTCTACAGAGTACCTCTCTCCCATTTGCTTCTTACTGCCAGGAAATCCATGCTAATTCTTACCTGTTGACCTTTGCACACATTCTTCTACTTTCTCTCTCCCAGGTCATGTTCATTACCTGCTCTAAAACATCTTCCCAAACAGAGCCAGATGCAGTGGCTCATGATTGTAATCCCAGCACTTCGAGGCCAAAGCAGGAAGATTGCTTGAGCCCAGGAGTTCGAGACCAGCCTAGGCACATAGTGAGACTTCATAGCTACAAAAATATTAGCTGGATGTGGTGGGTGCATGCTGTAGTCCCAGCTACTCAGCAGACTGTGGTAGAAAGATTGCCTGAGCCCAAGAGGTCGAGGCTGCAGTGAGCCATGATGGTGCCACTGCATTCCAGCCTGGGTGACAGAGTGAGACTCTGACTGAAATAGATCAATAAATCAATCAATCAATAAATAAATACGTGATCTCCAGGATATATAGGCAAGTATAAAAAGCAAGTTGAAGAGAAGTATGTATAACATGTTATCATTTATTAGTAGGAGGAAGGATACACAGGAAGGCTACAAAAGAAGGGAAAGTATATGCTTTTGCTTATTTTTCTCTCATGAAAGGCTAAAGCAAAAAGGTCTTTAAAAGGCTACATATAGGGTGAGGGAAGAAATTGTAAGGAAGGCATGGATAAATTGATAGACTTTTTTTTTTTTTTTAACAGACCTTGCTTGGGAGTTTTTTTGGAGCCATGTAATTGTTTTACATAATTAAAAATTCAAATTTAATTTTTAAAAAAATCTCTAAAAATCTAAAGAAACCAATCTATGCAGTGAGTTGGTGGCATAATCACATAGAGAAAAAATTATTTCAAATGAATGAAAAACACAATAATTTCATTTGCCCAGTTAGATTTACTTTGAATACTTAAATAAATAAATGAAATACAAAAGAATCTTGAACAATTTTCAGTAACTATATCATTAGTAATAACATTGGTTATGTTTTTCTGAAACTAATATACACAATATGGATTTTAAAAATAAGTAATTATATTTATGCCATTAGCAACCACAATTTTTTTTTACAATAGTAGAAGGAACATAAATATAAAATCAAATAAGCTAAGTAAAAACATAACCTTGGGAACTGGGCATCCCTGTAGTCCCAACTACTTGGGAGGCTGAGATGAGGAGATCACTTGAGTCCAAGAGTTTGAGACCAGACTGGGCAACAATGTTGTGTCTATAGAAAACAAACAAACAAATATTATAATCTTACATTTAAAATTAAAATATTGGCCAGGCACAGTGGCTCAGCCTGTAATCCCAGTAATTTGGGAGGCCGAGGTGAGAGGATTGCCTGAGCCTGGGGGGTCAAGACCAGCCTAGGCAACTTGGTGAGACCTTGTCTCTACAATAAATCACAAAAACTAACCAGGCATAGTGGTATGCATCTATAGTTCCAGCTACTTGGAAGGCTGAGGTGGAAAGATCGCCTAAGCCCAGCAGGTCAAGGCTGTGGTGGCCGTGAACATGCCACTACACTCCAGCCTGTGCGACAAGAGTGAGACTCCAACTCAATAAATAAACAAATAAATAAGTAAATAAATAAATAAAATTGAAAGATTATGAACTTATATTTTCTCTTAAAAATCTTATGTATTTCCCAGCTCTGTTCACTGAGCAAGCATAGAAACAATGACCAATGCTGCAGCAATGAGCACTCCTAAAATTCAGATTGTGGTCTCTAAATACCATTTCCCAGTACTGAGCTCCTTGGAGAAATGAATAATTTCAGTATTGGAGCAGGAGATGTCTATGATAATCTTAGCATATTTTGTAATACCAGAAAACAATGAAACTACCAAAGAAAATTAAGGTTTGTTAAAGGATTCAGATGCCAAATTAAAGAAGTTCCTACTATTTAAAAATGATATAGTTTGAGCATCAATAAAAATAACTACTACAATAGGTTGAAACATAAAAAGTTTTTAAAAGTTGATTGTTTTTGCTGAAAGCTGATAAGAGAAAAGGACATTTTGTCTTCCCTATAGGAAAGGTTCTGCCGGATAACCAAAAGTTGTGAGGGGAAATTTATCTTTATAGAATAATTTCAGTCAATGAATGAAACAATGATAAAATTAGAACATTAACATTTTGTAATCACTAACAGTATAATTGATCTCTTCTAAACAATGACCATCAACAGCTGTTAATAACACAAAAATGACAACTAGACTTTAAATGCTTCTTGATGGAAGTACTCAACACTTCCCATGAAGTATTCTTTAAAAAAAAAAACTCTGATTGGGCATTGTATCCTTCACATGTAATCCTAGCACTCTGGGAGGCAGAGTTGGGAGGCTTGTTTGAGCTCAGGAGTTCAAGACCAGTTTAGGCAACATAGGCCTCATCATCTCTACAAAATACTGAAAAATTAGCCAGGTGTGATAGTGCATGCCTTGTAGTCTCAGCTATTTGGGAGGCTGAGGCAGAAGGATCACCTGAGCCCAGAAAATTGAGGCTGCAGTGAGCTGTGATCATGTTTCTGCCTTCCAGCCTGGGTGACAGAGTAAGACCCCTGACTTGAAAAAGAAAAAATAAGGACTAGGCACAGTGGCTCAAGTCTGTAACCCCACCACTCTGGGAAGCCAAGGCAAGAGGATTGCCTGAGCCCAGGGGTTCAAGACCAGCCTGGGCAACTTGGTGAGACTTCATCTCTACAATAAATCAAAAAATTAGCCAGGTATGATGATGCATTCCTGTATTTCCAGCTACTTGGAAGGCTGAGGCAGAAGGATCATCTGAGCCGAGCACGTCAAGGCTGTGGTGGCCATGAGCATGCCACTGCACTCCAGCCTGGGCAACAGAGTGAGACTCCAACTCAGAAAAATAAAAAAGGAGAGAAAAAAAAACAACCCTTAACAAAACCAAGCCAGGCCATTAGAACTACCTAACAACTTACAGAAAATTCAGAAAGCAAAACTACAAGGCAAGTGACCACTTTGTCAATAAATATATTTGGGGAGAGAGAAGTAAGAATGAGAAGGATTAAAAGAAACTTAAGAGATATATCAACTATTGCCATGTATAAGATTTGTGTAAATTCTGATTTAAATCTATAGTAAAGAAAGAAGGAAGGACAGGAAGGAAGAAAGAAAGAAAGAAGTGGGAAGTCCTAACCAGAGTAATCAAGCAGGAGAAAGAAATAAAGGTATACAAATTGGGAAGGAAAAAAGAAGTAACCAAACTATCTCTGCTAATAATATTATCTTATACCTAAAATACCCATACTACCACAAAAGACTCCTGGATTTGATAAGCAAATTCAGTAAAGTCTCAAGTTACAAAATCAACACACACAAATTAATAGCACTCTACACATCAATAACAATAACAATCATGCTGAAAATCAAATCAAGAATTCAATCCCATTTACAATAGCCACCAAAAAAATAAATAAAATACCTAGGAGTATAGTTAACCAAGGAGGTAAAAGATCTCATCAAGAATAACTATAAAACACTGATGAAAGAAATCACAGAGGACAAATGGAAACAAATGGAAAAACATCCCTTGCTCATGAATTGGAGGAACAAATTTGTTTAAAATTACCATACTCCCCAAAGAAATCTACAGATTCATTGCAATTCCTATCAAATTACCAACATCATTTTTCAGAGATCTAAAAAAAAAAAAATGCTAATAATCATATGGAACAAAAAAAGAGCCCAAATAGCCAAAGCAATCCTAAGCAAAAAGAACAAAACTGGAAGCATCACATTACCTGATTTCAAATTATGCTACAAAACTATAGTAACCAAAAGAGCACGGTACTGGTACAAAAGTAGACACACAGACCAATAAAACAGAAAACAGAATTAAGAAATAAACCCAAATATCTACAACCAACTGATCTTCAACAAAGCAGACAAAAACATACACTGGAAAAAGCACATCTTTTTCAATAAATAGTGCTAGGAAAATTGAATAGCCACATGTAGAAGAATTAAACTGGATCCTTTTCCTTTACCATATACTCAAGAAATTAACTCAAGATGGATTAAAGACATAAATTTAAGGTCTGAAACCACAAAATTCCTAGGAAAAATCTAGGGAAAACTCTTCTGGACATTGGCCTACACAAATAATTTATGACTGAGACCTCAAAAGCAAATGCTACAAAAATGAAAATAAGTAAGTGGGACTTAAACTAAAAAGCTCCTGCATAGCAAAAGAACTAATCAACAGAGTCAACAGGCAACCTACAGAATGAGAGAAAATATTCACAGAATTCACAAACTACACATCTGACAAAGGACTAATATTCAGAATCTATAAAGAACTCAAACAATTCAGCAAGATTTAAAAAAATTAAATAACATAAATAACCCATTTAAAGGCACATGACATGGACATCTCTCCAAAGAAGATATACCAATGGCCAAAAAACATGAAAAAATATTCAGCATCACTAATCATCAGGAAAATGCAAATTAAAACCACCATGAGTCAGAGGGGCCATTATTTTAAAAAATCAAAAAGCAGGCCAAGCTTGGTGGCTCAGCCTGTAAACCCAGCACTTTGGGAGGCTGAGGCGAGTGGATTGCCTGAACCCACAGGTTCAAGACCAGCCCAGGCAGCTTGGTAAGACATCCTCTCTACAATAAATCAAAAAACTTAGCCAGGCATGGTAGTGGGCACCTGTGTTTCCAGCTACTTGGAAAACTGAGGAGGAAGGATCGCCTGAGCCCAGCAGGTCAAGGCTGTGGTGGCTATGAGTGTGCCACAGCACTCGAGCCTGGGTGATGGAGTGAGACTCCAACTCAAAAAAATAAAAAATTAAAAAAGCAATAGATGTTAGTGTGGATATGATACAAAGAGAACATTTCTACACAGTTGGTGAGAATGTAAACTAGTAAACCTCTATGGAAATCAGTATGGAGATTTCTCACAGAACTAAAAGTTGATCTAGTTGGATCCGGCAGTCCCACAACTTGGGTTACACCTACAGGAAAAGGGGTCATTGTACAAAGAAGACACCTGCACTCAGTTTGTTTCTCATTGCACAAGTCACAACTGCAAAGATGTGCAATCAACCTAAATGCTCATCAACTGATAAAGATAAGTTTGATATATATACATCATGGAATACAATTCAGTCTTAAAAAGAATGAAATATGGTCTTTTGCAGCAACTTGGATGGAATTGAAGTCCAATATCCTAAGTGAAGTTACGTATAAATAGAAAACCATATACCGCATGTTCACACTTCTAAGTGGGTGCTAAACTAGGGGTCTGCAAAGTCATATAGAATGGTACAGGGGACATAGGAATCTCAGAGGGAGGAGGGGAGTGAGGGGTGAAACATTGCCTGCTGGGTAGAATATATACTAGTGGGGTACATAAGGCCCAGATTTCTTCACCACTGTACAATGTGCCCACGTAAGCTAAAAATGATTTGTATCCCTAAAGCTATTGAAATACTATTTTAAAAAGAAAAAATAATAAAGCTATTTTTTAAAAAGAAAAAAATTATGAGACAATTTATGAAATTTTGGTAAAAGTTTGTAAAAAGAGTCCACTGTTCTAAAGATACACACAAAAAGGCCAGGACAGCACTCTGGGAGGCCAAAGCAGGAGGATTGCTAGAGCCCAGGATATCAAGTTCAGCCTAGGCAAAATAGCAAGCCCTCGTCTCTACAAAAATTAAAAAATTAGGCAGGCATGGCAGCAGGCACCTGTAACATCAGCTACTTGGGAGGCTGAGGCAGAAGGATGACCCGAGCCCAGGAGGTCAAGGCTGCGGCAAGTTGTGATCCTGCCACTACACTCCAGCCTGGGTGACAGAGTGAGATCCTGGCTCAGAAAACAAACAAACACACAAAAATAATGTGTATAAAATTGTATAGCATTTGGGATTCACTTCGAAATAATCTAATTTGGGACACGATAGAGTAGGTGGCAGAATAAATGAAACAAGATCAGCCATGCTAATGATTGAAGCCAAGTATTTTCTATTTTTGTATATGTTATAAATTTTTCATATTTAAAAAAACATGACTGTGCTGTTTCTGTTTGGAATGGGGGGATAGAATGTCATTTGCTAGGATTGTGATGTCTTGAGGAGGACCAAATTGGGGATGGGAAAGAAATCTGGAAAGAGGAAGATTAATAATTTAACTTTAGGTTCTGAGCATGACTTGAAGTATCTGAGAGATAGCCAAATGAAGATAGCGGTAGTCAGACGCATATCAAGTTTGAACCTCAGAAGAGCAATCTTGACTAAAGATGTACATTTATGATTTGTCAGCATATGGGTGGAAACTGAGACATTACTTAGGGAAAGAATGTACATTCTACACATCACCACATGAAACATACTCCAAGATCAACCACATCCTCGGTCACAAATCAAGCATAAACAAATTTCACAGGATTGAAATACTGCCATTCACCTTCTCAGACCACAGTGAAATAAATAAATATCAACACCAACAAAACTTCCCCCAAACTCAAAAAGACATGGACACTAAATAGCCTGATGCTGAACAACTCCTGGGCCAACACAAAAATCAAAACAGAAATTAAAAGATTCCTGGAAACATGAAAATGAAGAATCATCTTACCAAACCTCTGGGATGCCATGAAAACAGTACTGAGAGGAAAATTTATATATCTATGAACACACATCAAGAAAATAGAATAGAACAAGTTAACAACCTAAAAAATCACCTAAGGGAGCTGGAAAGGCAAGATCACCAAAACCTAACTTTAGCAGAATAATCCAGATCACTAAAGTAAAAGCCCAAATACATGACATAAAAGACAAAAATACCATAGAAAAAATCAACAAAACAAAAAACTGGTTCTTTGAAAGGACAAACAAGATTGATAGATCCCTAGCCAGAATGATCAAGAAAAAGAGAGAAACGGCCCATAAACACAATCAGAAATGAAAAAGATCAAGTCACAACTGACCCCGAAGAAATGCAAATGATTATCAGAAATTACTATGCACAACTTTATAGAAACAGACTTGATAGCGTAAATGAAATGGAGGACTTTCTGACATCACACAACTTCCCAAGGTTGAAACAAGATGAAATTGAGATCCTAAATAGACCAATAACAACCCGGAAATTTGACTCTGCAATAAGAAAATTACCTACCTAAAAAAAAAAAACAAGAACAAAAACAAAAAGAAAACCCTGGAACAGATGAATTTCTAGCAGAATTCTCTAAAACATACAAGGAGGAGCTAAACCAATCCTGTTGAAAGAATTCCAGGCAATCAAGAAAGACAGAATATTTCAGAATAAAGACAATTAAAAATACCAAGTGCCACTTATGTACCGGACACTGTTCTAAGTTCTTTAAATGTATTTACTAAATCCTCACAATAACCTCATAAAGTAAGTACTATGATTATTCTCTTCTTTTTATATATCAGGAAACTGAGGCACACAAAGTTTAAGTCTTGCCTGAGTTTAAGCACAGTAACCAGGATTTGGATCTGTGAAGTGTGACTGTGCAAAAACAGAATAGCCCCAGGACTGTTATCTAAAGAGCTCTGATATCTAGAGGTAGAGATATCTAAAGGTAGAGAAGAAGACAGAAAATGACTCTGAAGAAGAAACAGTTAAAGAGGTAAGAGAAAAATGGCTGAAACAATATAAGCCAAAAGAGAGAGAGAGAGAGAGAGCACATTCAAAGAGGGTTTAATCCAAGCAATATAGCAAGACTTCATCTCTACAAAAAATAAAAATAAAAAAATTAGCCAAGTGTAGTGGTGCATGCCTATAGTCACAGCTACTTGGAAGGCTGAGGCGAGAGGATTATCAGAGCCCAGGAATTCAAGGCTGCAGTGAGACTTGACTATGCCACTGCACTCTAGCCTGGGCAACAGAGTGAGACACTGACCCCCAAAAAAAGAAAGAAGAGAGGGAAGGAGGGGGGGAGGGAGGGAGGGAGAGATAGAGATAGAGATAGAGATAGAGAGAGAGAGAGAGAGAGAGAGAGAGAGAGAGGTCAATAGTATTGCATAGTGCTGAGGTCAAGGAAAATGAATATTAAAATTCTATCACTAGTAGAAAACTCAGCTCATGACTCATGTCATAGTTTTATTTCCTTCAGGATACCTTACAGAATAATTTATGGTGTGATTCTAACTTGGTTAATAAAAAAGAAATACATTTTCTTTTTTGAGTTGGGGTCTCGTTCTGATTACCCAGGCTCAGGTGCAGTGGCACAGTTATGGCTCACTGCAGCGTTAACCTTCTGGGCTCAGTCTCCTGAGTAGTTGACTAGCGGTTCATGCACCATGCCCAGCTATTTTTAGAGACAAGATCTTGCCATATTTCCTAGGCTAGTCTCCTGGGATCAAGTAATCTTCCCACCCTGGCCTCCCAAAATGCTGGGATTACAGGTATGAGCCACCACTCCCAGCCTTAAGAAAAAATTTTATCACAGCTTCTGTTATAAACATATCGGGTCTTAAAAATGCATGAAATACACAAATTCAGACACTCAAAATATAATTTATAGAGGATTTTTCTGTGGTTGACAATAAAATTCCTTACTAAAATGATTCGCCATAGGATTCTTTTGTATGGGGATTTCTGGCACAGTTAAAATATGATTCAATTTGCAAATCTGTTGGACATAAGATTTGAAAGACACATTGCTGTACATGTGTGATGAGTTTTATATGTTTTATTTGCTATGATTAGAAAGAACGTAAACTTTCAGGAAGAATGAAGCTTAAGAGCTGTTAAAAATGATTAGCTTTTCCTACCACTCAAAGATTATCTTCTTTAAATTTTAAATCTTATTTTCAGTTTCAGTGAATAAATTATTGTCATTTATGTTCTTGCATTCTTAGGGAGAACCTTCACATTCTCAGGAAATTTATTTGTGATAAGAGTGAAGAACTTCATTTTCATCTGCTTATGTGCAGCTCCCAAGGAATTTTCAAGCACAAAGTACGTTGCACATGGTGGAAAAGGGATTAAAAATCTTCCTCCCAAGGAATCCATTTATGATCATCAGTGTCATAGTAGTTTATTTTTTAGCTTTTATAAAAGAAACATATACCACATAAAAGTGGTTTTTGGCTTGAATTTTTTAAACCTTTATGGTGATACCAGAAAATGGGGAACGCTTTCCCATCTGTCTGTGTTATTAAAAAGGTTGGCCTGCCGGACTCGGTGGCTCAGCCTGTAATCCCTCGCCTGGGGAAGCTGAGGTGAGTGGATTGCCTGAACCCACGGGTTCGAGACCCTCCTGGGCAACTTGGCCAGACCTCATCTCTACAATAAATCAAAAATTAGCCGGGCGTGGTAGCGCACGCTTGTAGTTTCAGCTACTTGGAAGGCTGAGGCGGAAGGATCGCCGGAGCACAGCAGGTCGAGGCTGTGGTGGCCGGGAGCGGCCAGTGTACTCCAGTCTGGGTGACAGAGTGAGACTCCAACTCAAAAAAAATAAATAAATAAAAATTAAAATTAAAATTAAAAAAAAAAGGTTGGCCTAAACATCAAGATGCAGCTTGTCTCTAATTGGAAAAGAAATGAAAATGGTAGTGCACTTGACATAAACTGCATGATCTGAGGCAGCCTACAAAAAATGAACATAGAAATGCAAATCAAAACCACATTGAGATACCACCTAACCCCAGTAAGAATGGCCATCATTAATAAAACAAACAACAACAGATGCTGGAAAGG
This sequence comes from Tarsius wallacei, assembly GCA_963574415.1. NCBI lineage: Eukaryota > Metazoa > Chordata > Mammalia > Primates > Tarsiidae > Tarsius > Tarsius wallacei. The sequence continues at coordinate 38,204 of CAUYQG010194142.1, forward strand.
GTGCAGAGAAAAAAGAACGCTTCTACACTGCTGTTGAGGATGCAAACTAGTGAAACCTCTTTCTGGCAATTTTTGAAAGAACTAGAAATTGACCTTCCATATGACCCAACAATTCCCCTATTAAGAATACACACGGAGGAACTCAAATCATTCTACAAAAAAGATACCTGCACATGCATGTTTGTTGCAGCTCTATTCACAATAGCAAAAACATGGAACTAACCATGCTACCCATTGAAGGTGGACTGGATTAAAAAAATGTACATATACACAATGGAATATTATGCAGCCATAAAGAAGGACAAACATATGGACTTCACAGCAACATGGATGGATTTAGAGTCTATAATACTAAATGATGTATCACAGAAACAAAGAACAGAGTACTGTATGTTCTCACTCATAAGTGGACCTTGAACAATTATCATAGTACTATAAGAAAGGGATTGGCAGTAGTAGGAAACTGCCAGGGGAGGGGGAGTGAGATTGGCAGTTGAGGGAAACTGCCAGGGAAGGGAAGGGTACACCTCATCAACAAGGGTACCTGCATAATGAACATTTGTATACCTGATCCTGAATTGTACCCCACATCTTTAAAAAAGTAAAATAAAAATGAACATCCACTCGTCTTCCCTAGTATCCACAGTGAAATGGAAATAATAGCTATGTTGAAGCTGTCGGCTATAGGTCAGAGCAGGCTCATCACCCACCACAGTGATGGTCACACAGTGAGTGTTCAATACATCACCATAGAACAAACAAATGAACAAAAGAATCACAAATGAAGTGAGTGTTTGCCCCAGTAATGAAAAGTGGGAAGCGGGGAAAAATGTGTTTAATAGTAATAGTCAGGCCAGGCGCAGTGGCTTATGCCTGTAATCCTAGCACTTTGGGAAGTGGAGGCAGGAGGAATGCTTGAGCCCAGGAGTTTGAGAGTGCCTAGGAAACACAGCAAGACCGCATCTCCACAAAAAAATCAAAAAATTAGACGGCATGGTGGTGCACACTTGCCTGGGCAACAAAGCAAGACTCTGACTCAAATAAATAAATAAAGGCTAATTTGGACTGTATGGTTACTATGTGCCTAGTGCTTTAAATAATTATAATAACCAAGACTCACTAATGTTTACTCTGTGCTCGGCTGCCTATCAAACCGTTACTGACTGAAGCCTCAAGAGGTAGCATTATTATCATCATCATCCTTCATCATTTTATCTTTATAGATAAGTACACACAAGCAAAGGGAGGTTAAGTAAATTTCCCCAAATCACAAAGTTGGTAAATGATAGTTTTGGGGTTTGAATAGTTTGCACTCAAAGTCTGCTCTTTCAATCACCAAGTCAAGTTGTACATTTGTTAGCCGGGTGCGGTGGCTCAGCTTGTAATCCCAGCACTTTGGGAGGCCGAGGCGAGTGGGTTGCCTGAGCCCGCAGGTTTGGGACCAGCCTGGGCAACATGGTGAGATCTTGTCTCTACAATAAAACAAAAGTTAGTCGGGCATGGTAGCGCACACCTGTAGTTCTGGCTACTTGGAAGGCAGAGGCAGAAGGATCGCCTGAGCCCAGCAGGTCGACGCTGAGGTGGCCATGAGCATGCCACTGCACTCCAGCCTGGGTGACAGAGTGAGCCTCCAACTCAAAATTTTGAAAAAGTCATTTGTTGCATTTGCTGTAATCCTTACAGTTTCCCCCCAAATCCCACCAGCAGTATCATCTGTCACTTCAGGAATATATTTGTCTTCCAAAATCACTGATTTTTCAGAACTAGGAAGCAGAACAGAAATCAGTATAATGTAGTGACCAAGTACAGGGACTTTGGCCTCAGGTCAGATCCAAATCCTGGCCTTACCTCTCTGTACCAAGAGTTTCTTAAAGGTCTGTTTATTATTATATCAGCTTGGAAAAGGAAGCAAGTATAGTGGGAAGAAAGTAACTATGTACTGCTCTCCAGGTACTGACTACATTAGTTCAAGTTCTCACTGCTATTAAATTCTGTCTCAGTCAGCAAGACAGGGCTACCTCGTCATTAAGTGGCTCTCTACTTCTATTGAGTAGGCCTCAGTGTCACAGTTCCTTACTTCTGATGAAGCCACATCATGGGAAATGGAGCAATGAAAAGCTGACAAATTCTTCTGACAACAGAAGGGGAAAAGTCAAAACTCTAATATTAGTCCAGAGGTTTTCAAAACGCAATCCACAATCTCCTGGTGTCTCCAAAACCCTTTCAAGAAGTCTGCAAGGCCAAAGCTATTTTTGTAATAGAACTAAGATGTTATTTTTCTTCTTCATTATGTTAATAATGATCAGTGGTGCTAAGGCAAAGGTAAAAACTGTGAGTTTCTTAGGAAGAGTCAAGGCAGTGATATCAAACCACACTGGCAGTTATCACCCTTTTCACCACCTTTCACTCACAATGAAAATGCCGGTTTCACTTAAGAATGTCCTTTATAAAGCCATACAAATGATTAACTTTATTAAATCTAAGCCCTTGAGTACATGTCTTAGTAATATTCTGATTGACAAAATGGGGAGTGCACATAAGTTATCTCTGCTACATACTGAAATATGATCACTGTCTCTAGGAAAAGAAACTTGTGCAATTGAGTTACAAGTGGAACCATATTTTCATTGAATGTCAATCTTACTTGAAAAAATTTGACAGGAAAATGATAAATTTTCAGATTGGGTGTTTGGGAGATTCTTTTCTAATGGACAAAGTAAGCCTGCTACTTCAAGAAAAATAACAGGTGGTATTTGTTGCCTATGATAAAATTTGAGCATTCGAGAGAAAATTAAAATTGTGGAAATCTTGAATTGTCCACTAAGAATGTGACAGTTTTTCAACACTTATAAGCTTTTCTGGTGAGACTAGTGGTGATATTAACAAAATAATTATTGATATTGTGTGATGAAATGGGTCAACATTCAGAAAACCTGAATAAGTCAGTGAACCAGTATTTTCCAGTAATCATTTAATGACGTTACAAAATCATGCATGAGTAAAAGATCCATTATAAGTTCAAGATAGATCAGAGGGTTTTAACACTAATAAGCACACAAAATGTATTTATATGTTGCAGATTCTATAGTACAATAACCTTTAAGAAACTAGTATTTGTAGAAATTTGATATAGTATAAAATACTTTTACAGTAGGAATAGACAGAACAGGTGGATAGCCTAATATCAGAAATAAATTGCTGACGATCTGAAATTAAAAACTTAGTTCCTAAGTCCCTACCTTCCAAGAAAATCTCTTGAATAATATTACCTCTATATTAGTAGTTTATAGACTTCTTAAGATCCTAAAGAAGAACATGGCCGCAGCCTGATCCCTAATCATTAGAACTTAAAACTTAGAAAGAATTGGTCTACAAAATAGTTTTCAACTTTTTAATGCTAAAACATGTTAAGGATTTCTACATGGGTTGTTTATACTTTAAGCCTTCATTGACAAAACATTACAAAGAATTGTATTCAGTCTATAGGCAACATGTCATGTACATTTTAATTCAAGTTACTCCTTCCAAGGATCCAAATCTCACAATTTGGAATTCAAAGATCTCAATTGAAACTTTTGAATGTGCTAAAAACACGGGTAGCCCTCAGATCCGGAGTAACACAGAAAGCAAAATTTATCCCATCTGTTGTGGAGAAGTCTGAAGTGTGTGTGTGTGTCTTGTAGAGAAAGGACAATTTTCTCCAGGAATCTTCCTGGTGTCTTCTTAAAAATTCTAGTAGCTTGGAGCTATGGGAGAAATAAGACTGCCTAATCTCCTTTTTTGAAGGTGGTACTACTCTGGTTTTAACTAGTGTTTTAGATATACCTCATTCAAACTAGAAGATAAAACAGCACCGTATTATCCTATTGCCAGACCAAACTTGGAATTGAATCAGGCAGGAGATGCAAAGTAAAAATGGCTCTGTGTAAATGTAAGATATTGTCAGTGGTCACATTCTACTCAAGAATTTCAGATTCAGCAGAAGTCTGACACATCATCTAGCCGACTCTCCCTTTTCAAAGATGAGGAAACTGTGGCCTAGAAAAATTAAGTGGTTCGCCCAAGCTTTTACAGTGAGTTAACGCCAGAGATGGGACTGAATACCGAGGCTTCCCTCTATACCACACCTTGATGGTCTAATTGCTTTTTTCCTTGATTATCATTTTTCTGTCTCTAAACCTGGACTGAGGTTTTCCTAACCATAACCAAAAGGACACAGCATGCTAAAGAATTGGTTAAATAGAATCAAGGAACCCTATTTACTTTCAAAAAAATAAAAGAAACTTTTGTTAAATGCTAAGAAGTCCATAATAGTATAGTCAGTTGACACAGGTTCTTGGGTTTCAATTACAGCAAAACATTATTGCCAAAGTCCGCAAGTGCTATCCTAATTTAACAGATTACTTCCTTAGAAAGCATGCTTTTGATCTGCTCTTCCAAAGAAGAACAAATGTGCAGACTTCAATGCTTAATAAAGTTGAAAGCTTCTCCCTGGTGTAACTGAAATTTTTATCAAAGGGGCGATAGACCTGGTTGCAGCTGCAACAAAGAAGTGCCATATAAAGCCAAGTGGAAAGCAGTTGCACATCATTGGTGGTACAGGGCCATTGAACGTGGTCATATTAATTGGAATCTATTGCACAGGACATTCCGCTACATGCTGGGCAAATGACCCTGAAAGTTTTAAGTCTCTCTGGTGTATAAAAAAAAGTTCAGACGTAAAAATAATCATACAGATGGTAGATTCTCTATCCTTGAATGGGCATAGCTACCCTGAGATCTGTGTGGCTGGAAAATTTCTTTTTTAAATAATGCCCTTTGAGTGAGTCCCCATATATGCATCTTCTTTTACAACCATTTGAAAACTTGTCTTCTAATAATTTCACACAGAGCTTTCAGCGTAGCAACATTCAAAGAATAAAACTAATGAAACACAGCAACTTTTACATTTTTACCTTTGTGCTTTGGAAAAATTCCGATGAAAAGATATGAGGCAGCTCAAATTGGAATTTCTTCATTGCCTCCAAAACGAATAACTTCTAACCTAATAAAAAAATTAGAGAAACTGAAAGCCAAGAGACTGTAGAACATGTTTGAGGTACACAAGGATGCAAAACGTATGCACTTACAATTTAAATTATTTTATCTGCAGATGATATATTGTTCCTGCATTCAGATTATATATAATCACTGTATTTGTCTTTTAGACAGATGCTGTTCCTGATCTTTATCACAGCCTCTATCGTATTCTTTAAACTAAATGTTGAAATAAAACCCCACAAGATATCATAATGTCAAGAAAAAGAACCATAAAATGTCAGAAACATTGTCAAGATATGCCAACTGACAAGAACAGTCCTTTTATAAGATTTCTACATTTTGCAAGAAAAAGAACCTAAAAATGTCAGAAACATTGTCAAGATATGCCAACTGACAAGAACAGTCCCTTAATAAGATTCCTAGATTTTGCCTAATTTTATAAATAAATTCTAGAATACAAATCAGTGAAAGTCTAAATCTGAGCTACGTAATAGCCAAAGGATGGATGTCCTTTAGCAGTATTGCACTTCAAGCCAAATTCCACTTACTCTAAACTGAAGACCCCAAATTCTTAAGTATATCAATCTATTCTCTCAAGACACATATCACATGTTTAAAAGGTGATGAGTTTATGTTACACCCAAGTTCTACTTTCTACTAGGAATCAACAAATAATGTTGAGTGAATTTTTTAAATTAATTAATTTTTAAGTTAATAAGTAAAAGTTATATGTATTTATGATGTACAACAATGTTTTTAGATATGTAGACATTGTGGAATGAATAAATCAAGCTATTTAACATGTGCATTATCTCACACACTTATTTTTTGTGGTGAAAACATTTAAATTCTACTTTTTTAAAGCAATTTTCAATATACAATATATCATTAACTGTAGTCACTATGATGTACAATCGATATTTTACAATTATTCTGCTTAACTGTAGTGTCCTTTGACTAACATCTGCCCAATCCTCCCATCCCCAGCCTCTCATAACCACCATTTTACTCTGTTTCTATGAGTGCAGCTGTTTTTATACTCTACGTATAAATGAGATCATGCAGCATTTGTTTTTCTGTGCCTGACATATTTTACCTAACATAATGTTCTGCAGGTTCATCCATGTTATCACAAATGACAGGATTTTCTTCTTTTTTAAAGCTGAGTAGTATTCCATTGTTTGTATATGCCACATTTTCTTTATCCATTCACCCACTTATAGACACTTGAGTTGTCTCCATATCTTGGCTATTGTGGATGGTGCTTCAACGAACACAGGAGTGCAGACATCTCAACAAACTGATTTCATTTACTTTAGATATATACCCAATAGTGGAATTACTGGTATTGTACGATAGTTCTGTTTTTAACTTTTTTTTTTAATCAGAGTCTCACACCATCGCCCAGGCTGGAGTGTAGTGGCACACTCACGGCCACCCCAGCATCAACCTGCTGGGATCTGACAATACTTCCGTCTCAGCTTTCCAACTAGCTGGAACTACAGAGGTGAGCTGCCATGCCCAGCTAATTTTCTGATATATTGTAGAGACGAGGTCTCATCAAGATGCCCAGGAGGGTGTTGAACCCCTGGGCTTAGACAATACTTTCTCCTCAGCCTCCCAAAGTGCTGGGATTACAGGTTTGAGTATTTTTAACTTTTTAAGGATACACCATACTATTTTGCATAATAGCTGCACTAATTAACATTCCCAATAACAGTGTACAATGGTTCCCTTTTCTCCATATTCTTATCCACACTTGTTTTTTGTTGTTTTGTTTTTGAATCAGGGTCTCACTGTCTCCCAGACTGGAGTGCAGTGGTATCATCACGACTCACTGCAGCCTCGAACTCTTGGGTTCAGGCAATCCTATCACCTCAACCTCCTGAGTAGCTGGGACTACAGGCATGCGCCGCTACTCCTGGTTAATTTTTTAAAAAATTTTTATAGAGATGAAGTCTCGTTATGTTGCCCAGGTTGTTCTCAAACTTCTGGGCTCAAACATCTTCCAGCGTCTGCCTCTCAAGATGCTGGGATTACAGGCATGAGTCATGGCACCACGCCAGCTTGTCTTTTGATAGCAGGCATTCTAACAAGTGTGGGGTGATACCTCATTGTGGCTGTGATTTTCATTTCCCTGGTATTTAGAGATGCTGGATGTTTTTTCATTTGCCTACTGGCCATTTGTATGTTTTCTTTTTAAAAAATGTCTATTCTTGTCCTTTGCCCATTTGTTAATTGAGTTATTTTTTTTCTTACCATTGGGTTGAGTTCCTCATAAATTTGTAGATGTGCAATTTACATACATGTTCTTCCATTCCTAAGGCTGTCGCTTCACTCTGTTTATTCGATGTGTGGTTTACAAACATATTCTTCCATTCCCAAGGTTATCTCTTCACTTTACTGTACAGAAGCATTATAGTTTGATGTAATCCCACTTGTCTATTTTTTGTTTTACTGCCAGTGCTTTTGGCAACATTAAAAAAAAACAAAAACAAAAAAGTTTGCCCAAACCAATGTCATGGATTTTCTGCTATGTTTTCTTTTAGTAGTTTTATAGTTTCTGGTCTCACATTTAAGTCTTTAGTCCATTTTGAGTTTATTGTTGTATACAGTGTGAGATAAGAGTCTGGTTTCATTCCTCTGCGTGCAGATATCCAGTTTTCTCAACACCATTCGTTGAAGAGATTGTTCTTTCCCCATTGTGTATTCTTGGCACCTTTGCTAAAAATCAATTGACCATAAATACTTGGATTAATTTCTGGGTTCTCTGTTCTGTTCCATTGGTCTATATTTGTTTTCTACTGTTTTGATTCCTATGGCTTTGTAATTGAACTTGAAATAAGGTAGATTGATGCTTCCAGCTTTATTTTATTTACTCAAGATTATTTTAGCTATTTTGTGTCTTTCGTTGGATTCATATGAACTTTAGGATTTTTTTTCTATTTCTGCGAAAAATGGCATTGAAATTTTGATAGGGATTATATTAAATCTGTAGATTGCTTTGGGGATTATGAACATTTTAACAATATTCTTTTTCAATGCATAAGCAGGGACTATCTTTTCACTAATTTATGTTTTTAAATTTTGTTCATCAATGTTTTGTAGTTTCTAGTTTATAAATTTTCACTTCCTTGCTTAAATTTATTCCTAAGTGTTTTATTTTTATAGTTATTGTAAATAGAATGATTTTATTGATTTCTTTTTTGGATTGTTTGTGTATAGAAATGATATTTTCTTTTTAATATTTTATTTTAAAGATGTGGAGTACAATTCAGGGTTAGGTATACAAATGTTCATTATGCAGGTGCACTTGTTGATGAGGTATGCCCCCCCACCGTGGTTTCCTACTGCTGTCCATCCCACCCCACCTCCCCTGGCAGTTTCCTGCTACTGCCAATCCCTTTCTTATAGCATTATGATAATTATTCAAGGTCTGCTTATGAGTGATAACGTGTGGTACTCAGTTCTTTGTTTCTGTGACAGATCACTCAGTATTATAGACTCTAAGTCCATCCAAGTTGCTGCAAAGTTCATAATTTTGTCCTTCTTTATGGCTGCGTATTATTCCATCATGTATATATATCAAGAGACATACCAAAAGATATATATATCATGAATATATATATATATTCCATCATGTTTGTTTCCACATTTTTTAATCCAGTCGTCTTTTGATGAACAGCACAGTTTTTGCTATTGTGAATAATGCTGCAATAAGTGTGTGTGCAGGCATCTTTTTCATAGAGTGATTTGAGTTCCTCTGGGTTAAAAATGCTATTGATTTTTTGCATGTTGATTTTGTAGCCAGCAACTTTATTAATTCATTTATTAGTTCTAACAGTTGTTTTTTGTTTTTGTTTTTGTTTTTGTTTTGTGGTATCTTCAGGGTTCTCTCTATATAAAATTATGCTATTTGCAAACAGAGTAAGTTGAACTCCTTCCATTCAATTTGGATGCCTTTTATATATTTTTATTGCTTAGTTACTCTGGCTAGAACTTCTAGTACTAAGTTGAATAGATGTGGTGAGGGTGAGCATCTTTGTCTTTTCCTGATCTTAAGAAGAAAACCCTTCAAC
>CAUYQG010194144.1:0-15518 GCA_963574415.1 Tarsius wallacei
GCAGTCATAAAAAAGAACAAAATCATGAATTTTGCAGCAACCTGGATGGAATTAGAGTTTATAATACTGAGTGATCTCTCACAGAAACAAAGATCTGAGTATCACATGTTCTCACTCATAAGTGGACCTTGAACAACTATCATAACGCTATAAGAAAAGGATTGTCAGTGGTGGGAAACTATGGGGGTGGGGCAGGGAGGGGAAGGGAGGTGGAATTAATGATAGTCAATATCTGTCTGGGACGGAGGTCATACCTCATCAACAAGGGTACCTGCACAATGCATATTTGTATACCTAACCCTTAACTGTACCCACAATTTAAAAAATATATGTTAAAAATTTTAAATAAATAAATAAACAAACATTTTTTCAGAAAAAAAGATTTGTACATGTAAAAACCTTCTACAATGGGAGAATCATTACATGTCTAGAAAACTTTTCTAGAAAAAAAAGTGTGCATGTTTCTATCAAAGTATTTTACTTCCTTTTCATATTTGGCCTTCTAAATAAGATAAAAACATTTTATAAAGATTTTTTTCAGAATTGACCCATTGAATATTTTTTTGAAGATTCTAACTATACTGATTTTCTAAGATCATTTTCTCTAATCTGCATGTGATTCAGATAATGTAAATGAAGAAAAGATGAGACAATTATAAGATTAAATCAGGAAAACAAGCAAACCACATTCAAAAGACACCCAATGTCCTTAATAACTAAGTTTATAATACGATACTTCAAATCCTAAACTCTCTAATGTTTAGGAGTCATAAAGAGGCCTAAAATTCTAAATGAAAACATAAAACTGAATTTTTAAATTTGTATTTTAATGATCAAAATTCTCCCACCCTTTTCAGAGATGTGATGAAAAAAATTAATTTTTTGTTTGTTTACCTGTTTTTAAATTTGCTTTTAAACTCTATCTCTTATTAACATCTCTCCCACTGACTAAGTTTATTATATTATCAACATAAATGAGTATAAAATATTATTCAAAAAATGTAAGTGTTGTTACACTCCTATGAAATATAGCTGTATCAAAATAGGAAATAATGTGAATAACAAATCACAAATTCTTCCTGTCATTTGATTTTTGTCTTGATTAAATCTCACATTTTAGTGTCATACATAATTTTTATTCTAGCGGCACTTTAAAAATATATGCCTTTTCACAGTATAAAAGGGTTTGATAATTACTCAGTCAATTGAGATTTAGTTCTGATTCTAACTGGATGTCTAATATTGAATATATTTCTTTAACTTTCCTGGCAACTAGCTTACTCATTTGCTAAATACAGGCTTGGACCTGTATTTTTGTATAATTTTTATTCTGCCTTGAAATGCACAATGGATAATAAACTGGATTCCTAAGGTATTTATAAGCTGTATGACCATTTGCAAGTTAATTAGTATCTTGGAACTTCAATCTGCTTATTGGTAGATGGAGATAATATTATTGGCTGTAGTAAAAAAGTGTGGAATGAGTACAGGATTTGGCCTAAGAAATATTTATCAAATGCTAGTTAATATAATATTAGATCAAATCTTATATAATTATACTGTGTTATTAAATATTTATTATATATAGTTATTGCTATTGTCATCATTATGATTAAAGGAAACACCACTAAATTCTTCCTCATCAAAAAAGTATATTAGAGCACAGTATATTACAGGCATAATTTTGTGTCTATTATCATCTAGTAATGAAATAAGTTATCTGAACTTCCATGTTATTCATGCCACACAGGTTGAGAAACACTGAAACAGATGATTGTGGATCATAATTATGTGTTCGAGGTATCCCTTTATTAGTTGACCAGCACTACCTTAACATAGTTCTGGGGGTTGGAATCCAAGATTAAGGTGCCAACAGGGTTGGATTCTCCTTAGGTCTCTCTCCTTGCGGAGAGACCTTCTCACTGTGTCTTCATGTGACATTTTCTCTATGTGCACATTCACCTTTGGTATCTCTCTTCTTATAAAGTCCTATTGGATTAGAGTCCCACCCTTATGACTGCATGTAACATTAATTATGTCCTTAAAGGCCTTTCTTTAAATGCAGCCACATTGGGGATTAGGTCTTTAACACATGAATTTGAGGGAGATACAGTTCAGTCCATAGCAAACCCTTAGGGGCATGCCTTTCTCCTTAATCAGCACTGGAAAGCCAGCAGAACATTTTCTGGAGTATATGAGCTCTATATAATAGTTTGATCTTGCAAGAAACTAACCACTAAGCCCTAAGAACGGATAGAATAACATGCACAGTTTTATCACTGTATTTATGTCCTTAAGTCACATTTAAATACCTAGAAAAATATCTACACATGGTGTGGTCCAGACTACTTTTCTGTTGAAATGACCAAACACAGATTCTGAAGCGCTCTTCTGCCATAACACCCAGATGTAATAAATTATGACTATAAACATTTAAATGAATCCAAAAGAAAGTGCCTGAGATACCAAAAGGCCTCTATCCTTGGGCTAGCTTAGAATCCTGAGGAGGATGGGGGACTCTCCTGCTCATGGAGGGGCGGAGTGGCTTCCTGGGCAATTTACTCTAGGATGCAAGTACTCTTTTGCCAAATGCAAACATAAAAACACAACATGAAGCACAGCCATCCTCTGAGTCAAATAATCACATAATATGCTCTATTATCAAAAACATCTTTGAGCTGTCTATATGCTAAGTATGAAACCTAAATATTTAGCTAATGGAATGAATTTTTTTAAATTTATGTAGCTCAAATTATTACACATATTTTGTTTATCCTATTACTTGTGTAATTAAAAAGCTCTAATTTCTCAGGCTTCTCAAATATCATTGGAAATATAACATTAAAAACGAAATCCCAAACTTTCAGGGTTTGTGTATGTTAGTAATATTTTTAAAGTTACTCTGACTTCAAATTACCTCACCACTCTTTTACCACGAAGCAAGCATTCAACGCATGTAGTAGATGGACCACACTCATTGACTGAAAGCCAGGTAAACCTTCTATTTGTGCACTACAAAAAAAAAGTTGCAATCAAGAAAGATAAAGATTTCAGAAGGCCACATGTTGAATGGAATTAGAGCAGTGCTAAGGTAATAGAGAATACAAAAGGCAATCAGCATAACCATTAAAGTCCAAGTGAGCATATTTTAATGGGCATGCAGAAGAAGACAGGTGATATTACAGCGTTTACACCAAACCACATGTATGCACGGACTGAAGGAAGCAGTTGGATTATCTGAGTGCCAGCCTTCTAACTCCATCAGGCCTGTCAGCAAGACAGTTTCCAGCATATGCCTGACTTTCATGTATAGTAGGGAAGAGCCTCAGTGTTGGTTTTGTTCTGATGAACCAGATGACTCAGAGCAAAGGTTTAGAAATAGAATACTTCAGAAAATGAGGGAGTTTTGAAAATTGTAGTGATTTTGTTCACAGCTGCATAAATTTATTTTTTTCTTTAAAGCAGGTACACAGTGGATCTTGTTTCCCGGGGCCCGAATCCCTCACACAGTGATTTTCCACTCTTCTCTGGCTGCCTAAAACCAAGCAGCTTTCAAGTGTTCCTAACTTAAATGAAACAGCTTTTTAAATGAGATAAGTTTGGTTAACTCTTGCCTTTTGACCAAAGTTTTCAAATACAGCAAAAGTAGGCACACGCTCCACCCCTTAGACACACGCCTAGTTTTGGTCTTGTATGCACTCCCTTATGTGGTAACTAATAATTTACTTCAGAAAACACTTAGATACCATAGGTACAGATTTCTATTTTCATCAGAAGGGCAAAATAGATATTCTGAAATCCCTTTCTGGCATAAAACACACTGATGCTGGATCTCTTGCAACCATCACCTTTTAAACGCATTGCTGAGTTTACGAGAAGGCAATGGCGATCCCTAAGGACCTCCGTACCCTATTTCCCCCAGAAAAGGGTAAGCTGATCCCAGACTGGCAAGAAAACATAGAGACTGGGGCTGTCCTGCCTTTCAGTGACTCTGGTAGGAATAGAGAACTTGAATGGGATGGATGCTAGAACTTAGCGCTGGCAGGAAGGAGAATCTAATCTTCCACATGCTGCATAAATGCAGGCGCCCTGTGGGTGCCATGCCCTCAGTACAGTTTCAGGCTGATCATGCTCTTCTTGGGACTCAAGAGAATCATTCTAGAAAACAGCTTGCCTTGATAAGATCTATGTGAGAAAAAAAAATGATATTAACTTCTCCTCTGTTCTCCTCCGAGAATTGGTAGGCCTTCTCTCATATCATATGGGGTTTGAGTTTACCTTCTCTGCACAACCAGGGAAATATCATCTATAAACATTAACTTAAAATGCTCCCTGATGGGTAGCACCTCCTGATTCCTGTTAAGAGTAAAGTGTTATTCTTCTGCTGAATACCACTCTTCCTCTCAGGGCTCATAAGAATTAAGTTTAGGCAGTTAATGTTCAGGCAGTGAAAAAAATGGACAAATAGGTGAAGCATTAAAGCCTGTCACACTTATAACACTGAGGGCGTTATGCAGTGGAAATATCAAATCTAAAATATCTTCATATGAAACATTGTAATTTAAAATTCAGTGGAAAGAATGAAGAACAAATCCAACACAACTAAATAAAGAATTAGTGAGCCAGAAAATAATTTTGAGAAAATTACAAAAACTTAAATACAAGGAGGTAAATAGATGAAAATAGAATACAAACAAAATTGTCTAAATTGTATTTAATTTAGATTAATCTACCAAGTTCTCAAGTCTATTGGCATTAGGATTTACTTATACTCTTAAAAATTACTGAGGAGTACTCTAAAGTATGTAGTTTATGTAGACTGTATCTACTGATAGCTTATTTAAAAAGTAAAACAGGCCGGGCTCGGTGGCTCAGCCTGTCATCCCGCGCCTTGGGAGGCTGAAGTGAGTGGATTGCCTGAGCCCGTGGGTTCGAGACCCGCCTGGCAGGCGAAACCTCATCTCTACAATAAACCAAAAAAATTAGCCGGGCGTGGTAGTGCGCGCCTGTAGTTCCGGCTACTCGGAAGGCTGAGGCGAAAGGATTGCCGGAGCCCAGCAGGTCGAGGCTGCGGTGGCCGGGAGCGGCCACTGCACTACCGTCTGGGCGATCGAGTGGCACTCCAACTCAAAAAATAAAAATAAAAAATAAAATAAATAAAAAAAAAAAAAAGTAAAACAGGATTTCCATTGTTTTATGTAAAAATTTAATTCTATTTAAAAAAGTCCTATACTTAAGGGCTGAGATTCAATAAATTAATGATATTTACTGTTTCATCAAGCACATAATCAAGTAAAATTACCTTTTTTATTAATAAATAAAATATGCTTGTGTGTAGTAGTGAAAAACATGACTACTAGTGCAATTTGGTGTCAAAAACATGATTTCTGCTACATTGTCAAAAACTTGATTTACCATTACTTTTCCATAATTTGTGAAAATGTTCCACACAGTGAAAAAGGCAATGGTTTTCATTTGAAGGACACCTGAGACAGTTCCAGGGACCCCCTAAACTATCACAGACCACCTTTTGAAAGATGCTGTTCTAGAAGATAAGAATTAAAAAAAAAAAACAAAAAGTGCGAGAGAAAATTAATATTTACAAGTCTAATAATACTTCAAACATTTCCAGATTAATGAAAATGATGAGTTCAAACCTATAGAAAGCATAAGTTGTAGCACATCACATGAATAAAAAAACACAAAACTGAACACACTTTAGTGGACCACGGAACACTCGAGATCGAGTCAAGTACCACACGTCCTCACTTATAAGTGGGAGCTAAAGAACGTGTACACACAGAAGTAGCAAGAGGAATGATAGGCATTAGGGACTCGGAATCATGGGAGAATAGAAAGGTGGGACGGGGTGAGGGATGGGAAACCACTTAGGGGGTGATATGCACACTAGTCAAGTGATGGTCGAAAGCCCAGACTTCACCACCGTATTTATGTGTCAAAACTGTACTTGCACCCCTTCAGTGTATGTGAATGCAAGTAAATAAATAAATAGGTAGATAAATAGATAAATACATAAATAAATAAATAAGGCAGATGCCAGCTGTAACCATTCTGGCTGCTTCTGTACCGCTCTTCTGTTTTCCCAATGCCACTTTTCGTTTTCTGTCCATAAATCCTTCTGACCACATGGAAGCATGGGCGTTGCTCTGAGGAGGGAGGGAGGGAGGGAGGGGAGAAAGGGAGGGAAGAAGGGAGAGGGGGGTATTAGAAATATTCAGAAAAAACCAGAGATCACCTATTTTAAAACAAACAAGCAAACAAACAAGCCAAAGTTGGAATCAACAGAATATAATATTATAAGCCACAGCTGGTAAAGTAATACATTCAACATACAATTTAGACATGCATATTTGCTCAAGTTATCTTTCAAGGGAGGTTGCAAGAAGAAAATAAATTTTGGGGTAAGTCAGAATTGAGAAAACTTACCACAACCGCACTTAAAAAACTACTTCCAAACTTAAATTTTAAGAAAAAAAAAAATAAACCCCAAAGAAGCATCTGAGATGCACATAAGAACAAACAAAGAAACCGTCAAACATGGATCAACCTAAGCAAATATTTTCCATATTTGTGTTGGAAATATTTAGTTCGGGAAAGAAAATATATCAGCGTATAAAATCAGGATAACAATAAAATGCAAGCAAGGGGAAAGGTGATTAGAACCCCACGCATTCTAAAGTCTTTGTACAGTCAGGAGAAGGGTGGGTAGAAGATATCCATTAATTTTAGGTTTTTAAAAGATACTTATGAATAAGAACATTCAAAAGGAATATAGAAAACAACAAATTTTTACCGCATAACTTCTATACTAAGTTAAATTTAAAAATTAAATCAATGAATAAAAAAGAGTGCAAAGAAAAACAGCACCAGAAACATATCCAATCAAAATAATTCAAAATGATAACAAAACAGTGAATCAGTACGATGGTAATTGAAAATGGACATCTAACTCACAGGATGAAAATCACTTTCTGTGACTGGATACAACTAAAATGTTAAGCATGTATATATCAATCACAAGAAATGCCCTAAGAGAAAAGAGAAAGATTCGGTGAAAGACAAACCTTGCAAATATTAACCAAAATAGAGCAGGTTAGTCCCATTAATATTAGATGAGGGTATCATGAAGGTGGGCCATTATATAAGTAGAAAATAGTCCATTCAAGATGAGGTTCTTACAGCTTGAATCTCAGGTCTTGTGTCAGCAAGTGTTGTTACATAACAAAGCACCCAGAAACGTCATGGCTTAAAACAATTGTTTATGCAACTCACAATTCAGTGGTTGATTCTTGGTTTGTATGACAGGGGTCTTCACTGAACAATGCTAACAGGAAACTCAAGAGCAACAAGAAAGCAAGAGTCAAACGTTTGTGATTCTCAAGTTTCTACTTTTGTCATTTTTTCTAGTATCTGTCTGTCAGAATGAGACTCTAGACCACATTCAAGGACTGGAGCAATGAGTGGGAGGACCTGTGACAGCGCATTGCCAGGATGTGAATTCAGGAAGGGGAAATTGTGTGCTCATTTTTATAATTTACTGCTGTGCATTGAATAAGTCAGCCTTAAAATATATACATGCAGAAGTTTAAAATTCTAAAATAAAATTAGGAGATATAAAATATCTTGATAAATCATATCTATCACTCAAAAATTACAAAAAGTATGGACGATGCAGTGACTCATTAATAAGTCTAACTTAATTGGCATAAAAAAATTTGCATCAAACAATTGATGGATGCACCTATTCTTATGCACATACAAAGCATTAAAATATTTGGCCAGTTATAGTTTTAGAGTTTAATTTGCATAAAATACATTGCATACATTTTAAGTGTACACAGACTTTACCATTCAGTATGATACTTTAGGGTTCTTTTAGATGTCCCTCATCAGATAAAAGAACTTCCCTTTTATTCCTCATGTTCTGCATGACATTTAAAAATTAAATGTCTAGCAATTTTAGAAAAGTATTTTTATGTGTCATTTAAAAAAATATGATTTTTTTCTTTATTGTGTTTATGTGGCGAGTTACATTGATTGGTTTTTTAATGTTTAACCAATCTTAGATGCTGGAGCAAACTTCATTTGGTTCTTGTGCCTTTGATCTATTTCTGGATTCTAGTTTCTTAGATATGTTTGACTTTTGTGTCTGTATTTATGCGAGATACACATTTGTAATTTTCTTTTCTTCTAATAACTTTGTCAGGTTTGACATCAGTTATATGGCAACTTTATTCAAAAGGTTATGAATATTTCCTAACAATTTATTGAAAGTGTTTGTAAGATTGGTATTTTTCTTCATAAAGTACTTGATAGACTTTACCAATGAAGCAATTAATATCTATTTTTAATTATGAATCCAATATACACAACTCTTTTTTATATCTTGATGTGTCAGTTTTAGTAACTTGTATTCTAAAATGAATTTTTTCATTTTATTTACTTCATTGAATTAATTGGCATAAAGATTCTAGTGTTTGTACAATATATGGTGATGTTTCTCCTTTTATTCCTTATACTGGAAATTTATTATTTTTTCTGCTTGATCAATCTTGCTAAGTATTAATCAATTTTATTAATCTTCTCAGAGCATTAGATTTACCTTTGTTAATTTTCTCCATTGTTAGTTTTTCTATGTTATTTATTTCTACTTTCACTTTTTGGGGATCCTTTTCTCTACCTCCTTTGTGTTTAATTTTGCCCTTCATTTTGCAGCTTTTTAAGAATAGTCATGGATAATTTATTTTAGAAACTCTTCTACTATATGTTTCAAAGTAATTCAATATAAAATATGTTTGAATTTTCCTTACATTTTGTTCTTGGATATGGGTAATTTAGAAGTTCACTGGTTGATTTCAAAATTCTTGGGGACATTCTAGCTATTCAATTATTTTGTTATCTTTTTAAATATTGCTGTAGTAAGACAGCCAGAACATAAATTTTTAATTATTTTGAACCTATGATTGTTATTAAAGTTGGATTTATTGATAAACTTATCATGTATTTTTATGAACGTTCCATGTTAACTTGAAGAGTGTATACTTTGAAGTTGTGATGTAATATTCTAGATATGCCAATTAGGACAGTTTGATAGTGTTGGTCAAATCTTTTATATGATCACTTATTTTTTTCTCTATTTTTGTGTCAGTTACTTAAAGCGGATTATTAAAATCTGCATTTGTGTATTCCTCTCAGTTTTGCCAGTTTTTCCCTTATATTTTTTGAAACACTAGATGTACTTAAAATTGTTTATACCTTCCTGTTTAATTGCATTTTTATGATCATGAAATTTTTATCTTTATTTTTGGTTATAATCATTACCTTGAAGTTTATATTTTTTTAAGTATTATTGCCATGCCAACTTTCTTATGCTTAATAATTTATCGGCCTGTATTTTTCTTCCCTTGTATATTTCACTTATCTGTGTCTTTTTATTTAAAGTGAGTTTCTTTAAACATCATATTACTGGATCAAGTATGTTTTTAATTAATTCATGGATTAATTCTTAGTTACAATAACTATTTTTTTTTACATAGAGTGCTCGGTGTATATTAGTTAATGTAATAATTGATATGTATTGGTTTAAATCTATTATCTTAGCATGTTTTCTGTCCCATTTAATTTTTGTTCTTTTCCTATTTTCCTGCCATATTTTGGATGAAGTATTTTCAGTAGTCTTTATTCTGTTACCTTTTAATGATAGCTCTTCCTGTTTGTGTGTCTCAATGTCTATGTTGAGTATCACTTAAAAAATTACAATGCTTATGTTGTAATAAAATTTCAACAATGTCTCGCAATAATTATGGAAAAGACACATACTAAATGAACAAGTTACAAAAATACATACAGTTTTGTCTATTTCTTATCACATGCATTCATGAAAGAACCATTTAGAACACATTTTAGTACATATCATATATTTTTGTTTATATGTATGCTTATGTATGAGAAGATAAACAGTTTTGAAATTTAAAAATTAGAAATACTGTCATTATTTAAAGGGCTTGCTACAATTTCCTATGCATTCTGAATGTTTCTTTCCAGCTTCTTAAATTAAGTGTTTAAGCAGACAAAGCTTATAATTTCTATTCATTTTCCTAAATCTTGATTTCAGAACCATTAACTAAAAGTTAGATAAAACTGCTTGTAAAATATAAATGTCAGGCACTGGCCCTGTGGAAGCTATTACTGAATTATATACTTCTTATGGAAAATACAGAACTTTGGAGAACGGTTAGTATCCTAGAACGTAGGTGACTGGTGCCCAGTGTATCATTTCGTTGAGGATTTTCATCAACAAAAATTACCAACGTTATATCTTTTAAAAGTTTGTACCCAATTCAAATCAACCTTAAAATTAACTTCACAAGCAAAAAATTCACATTTAGCAAGACCTTAGTTAAGTGTTACGTTAACAAAACAATTCATTATTGAATTTATTTAATTATCAATCTTCCCTCAGGTATTTAACTTTTAAATAAGGTACTAGGAAGAAAATAGAAACAGTCATGCAAGAATTTCTCTAATGTGCCAAATGAAGCAGACCTGTAGTTACAAGTATAACATGAGAAAACTCAATCTTTAATTTCTCCTTTAAAAAATTCTATTGCAAGTATGATTTACTAGAATTATTGGCCTAAAAAGATCAATTGTTTTACATTTTATTATCTTTTAAAGGCTGACGTATTTTACTTTAGTTACTATCTCATCATTGGTGCTATGTTCTGATGCACAGTGAAATGATTATCTATAACTCTTGATTACTTATATACTCTGATTTGTTAAATCATCTTTCAGCAAGTACACTCAGGTAAAATTGTAACTTATCAGTTAAAAATAAGAAGACGTATTTGTTAATTTCAAGAAGACGCATATATACTCATATAAAATGAAACTAAAATGATCTATAACAAAGAAATTAATCTTTTGTCCTTCAACTATGTGCAACATATTCATAACTATATCTCAGTACACCTATATTAAAGTGTTGTTAGATAGACAGCATGCATACCTAGCCACACATATTATAAAACCATTCCCAAATAGTTATAATTTCATTTGGCAGTTTCTGTCTTTATAAAAGATAATTTTAGATGTTAAAAATTGTTATATGTATTTTATTTGTATATATACATTTTAAATGACCACTACATGAGGTAATGTATACATTACAAAAATGATCAAGATAGGTAAACACGTCTGATGGCTTCTATTAGTTTTGAATAATTATTTCAGACACTTAAATCTAATTTTCACTATACTGATTCATGAAATAAGAAATATAAAGACAGTCTGGGATTAAATTATAAAGACAAGTAACTGACCTTCCCAGTGAGGAGATCATTATCAAAATCAAATCTATTATCATCCTTCTTTACTCATATTTTATAATGTATAAAGAAGAACTCAAGGTGTTCACGAGGGTCTTGTGGAGTTTGTTTCTACCAAGTGGTGATGGTCTGATTTTCCATCTTCCCTGAAGGATCCACTGCAGTTACGTAAGCGATGAATTTTTAGATTTTTATTTTCACTTTAGTTTTCTTTTTAACTGAGCTCGTGTCCAGTGTTTCCACTGTTTGCATTTGGTGATCAGTGTGACACACCACAGGCATGGTCTCCAACTGTGTTCTCTAATCTCTGGAGAGGAAAGTGGGGCACGTTTGAAGCGGAACTTCCCTGTCCCATTCTAATGTCTGGAGTCTTTTCGTATGCATCATCAGCCTGCACTGAGGCAAATAATTAATTTGAGAAGCCTGTCCACACTGGAGACTTCTTCAGTGTTCAGACATTTTCTCATGGAAAGCCACTTCTCTGTAAGAACAGTTCTTCTGAACAACTAAGAACTTAGCCTTTAAGTGGAGGAGGGGGTCCAGATAGTTGTGCAAGAGAACAGCCTCCTTCAGACTCATCACCTGCAAGTGAAGAAGGAGGGAGATTTAAGCAATGCAGACAATTGCAGACTTCCTGAAGGCAACGTGAAAAGCAGATGCTTCTCATAGCTGTCAGAGAGCTCGACTCACCAGAGGGGTTATACTGCTGAGGAGAGTACACTCAAAATGGCAGACATCCCAGCAGCACAGCATCTTTGAAAATAACAGAAACTGGGAGCAGTGTTCAGGAATCTGACATTCAGTTCAAAGCATACGTATTGAATAAAGCACACAGTCACCTTATTTGGATTAATTTAAGGATTACTCTGCAAATATTGTTAGCTCGAGGTTGTAAAATTGTTTCAGAAATCAAGTGATATTTTTAACATTTCTAATATGTTCTGCTTACAGCACATTCCTAAATCCCTCATGTGTGAATTTGCCATGCATCTGGTATTTTTGTTTTCTTTTCTTTATATTTTTAGGTATTTTTGTTTTCAAACAGACTTATACAAAGAGCTGCCGATGCCTATTTTTCGGACAAGAATGCCAGCTCCTTAAGCAAAAGCTGGTGGAAAAACAAAACCCATCCCTTGACTTTACACAAAATGTGAAGGCCTGCCTTTTTCAGAAAAGTCCAGTCAGCATTCAGGTTTCCTGAACCGCTTTGTAAAACCCAGAGGAGTGCTTGAGAAGAGGGTGAATTTGAGGGCCCATTGAGCACAGAGCATTTTTCCAATTACAGAACACCTGCACTGTATGGCTTTATGCTGATCTGTTGTGAGCATTTTACAGAGTGTTTAATAGTCCTTCAAATTCCTCATTCTGCAAAATTCAGAATGGGCCGGGGTGTTGCTGGCATGCTGGGGCCAATAGCAGGCCTCTTGCTGGAGTTAATTTGATACCCCACTCACAATGGAAAGTGTTTGACCTGGTAGAGTCTCAAATACCACCCATAGACCCACTCATTAATGGCCTCGGTGTACTGGCTTCTGGAACAAAAGGATTGCTTTCTTTTACTTAGCAGGAAACCATTGTTGGAAAAAGCAATGACTCAGCTCCTCCGCAGTGAAACTATGGGCAAGAAAGGCCGCTGCACTCTCGCAAAAATCTTGACGCAGAGATATTTTTCCTCTCTCCTGATGAAACTGTGGCTCAGGTGGAGCCAAGAATTTTCAAACATCTTTTTGAACATCAATTGCTTAAAATAAACATGTACTTCGCTGCCAGAGGACCCGGACAATAATTACCTTAATTATTTCTGTTTACCCTTGGAGAAATGTGGTAACCGCAACTGCACTATGAGAGCTGTTGGGCTTTTAAATACCCCCTTTCTGGACGGTTAGTAAACACCAGGGATGAATATCAAGTTTATCTGTATTTATGCGATGGTTTAACAACCACACTTGTAAAGTGCAGCTCCAGCATTTTTTAAACCCTGCCAACTGTATTTTGAAAAGCATTAATGAGGCAGTATAGTTTGCTTTTCTGAAGACAAGACTACATTTTGAAACTTTTCCAGTATTACTGTTGTTACCGCTATTTAAATTTCTAAGTAAGAATGGTACATTAGTAGTAAAAGAGAATGCAAAACAATGTGATCGAGACCACTTTTTAAAAAGTCACCAAGAAAAGATATACACACCAAGCCCTTCTATATTTTGTTGGGGACGGCAAGTACCAAACTTCATGCATTCATGTTCTTGACTTCCACCTTAAAGAAAACATTGCAGCAAGGAAGTTAGTGCCTTCTCATTTTAATTAGACTCTGTTTAATTTTTTTTAACTTCAGTTAATTTAGAATATTTTTCTTCAGAGAAAAGTAAATTCACTGAATAATAACTAAACTTAATAACTTACCTTCAAGGATTTTTCAAAAACTCACTTAGAAGAAAGGAATAAAGATTTCTGTCATTACACCAATAATGTCATTACACCAGTGTCAAAGTCATAAAATGCAAAGTTCACCACCAACAACAAATTGTATAAGAACTTCAATATACATGCTTCCTAAACATTATTAAATATTATTTTTAGAATCTAATTAACAGTAAGCCCATTTTTACACTGGCTATACCATTAAAGTTACCATGTAGCTAAGAATAAAATTCCTTTTTGTGCCTCAATTCCTAATTTTAAAAAATAGATACTGGCTGTAGGAATTGGAGTGACTGCCGTCACACCTAATTAAGTCCAAGTCAAGAGGTTGGGAAAAAACACTCAGGGCACAGGCACCTGCTCCAGGGACTGTCTGGTAAACCTTGCTGCCAAAACGACCTGTAGAACTCCAGGACCAGTTTTACCTAGTAGTAGCCCTACCTACTGCCATCACTTACCACTCGGAGCCTGCCATCTCCCAAAAGCCATGGCTAGCATCAATGAACTTACTTGCAAAACAGTTGACTAACATTTCTCTTTCCAAATAGAACCCCAAACTCTTCCTTTGTTCTTGGGATATCCAAGACCACCCTGGTCTGTGCATATGCCCCGAATTGCAGTTCTCTTTTTATACGCATTCCCAAATAAAACTTTTGGCTTGGGGAGTCTTCTCTATATTTTATTTGATTGTGACAGTGAGTATTCTTAAGATGAAATATGCTATACAGTAACACAATTAACCCTTACAGGTCACTCCAGTGAGTATATTAAATAGTAGTTTATGTGTCAGCCTTTTAGTATCAATGGGGAGTTCTAACGTTTTCTCTGATTAAAGTACCAACCTAAGAACTTAAATAATGTTCAATTTACTTTTAGGAAATGTCAGATCTTTAAAAGTTTGGGTGACTTTGACACTTTGTATAAGTTTTCAAGTTTGTATTCTACTTAAAAAGTTTTAAAATTACCATTTTTTTCTCTTTTAGCCCATTCTTTTCCCTACAACATAGAAAGAAGTAGAGTAAGAATTAAGAGTTATACGTCATACCTAAAACCAGTGGGAATCTTTAAGCTAAAACAGCATTTTCTTTCTTGGTTTCTTATTGTTTTGTTTTTGTTCCTCCCCACCAAGCAATTAAAACTGCACTAGCTCTTAATTTAGCTTATCCTAGAACTGAATGTATTAAAATTAAATAGGTGTTCTTTACAATGATTGCAATTTTGTAGAAAGTGTCTTGTATAAAAATTATTTTAAATAATATTTGCTAATGGGTCTTCCTCATTTTTGTTCATTTATTAGATCTTTACTCAGTAGGAAAACAATGCTTGTCATCATCATATAGCAAAATTATGACACTCAGAGGTCTATGTAGAAATGTAGTATTTGCCATTAAAACAGAAACTGAAATGTTTCCTTCTTCCTGAAGCATCATCAGTCAATGAGGTTTTGTTTGGCAACAGCTACAGGTGGAAACAGCTCATGGTGAGCCAGTTCAGTGTTTCATAGGGACTCAGTAGGCACTAGGAAAGTGTCTTTTGGTGACGATGCTGAGCAGAAGGCGATGCCACGCAAAGGATATCTAAAGTGTCTCCTGACAATCCATGGGCCATATCATTTCCAGTGAGTTATATGATAGCAACATTCCCACATGTGGGTAAGACTTAAACCAACACAGCTTATCAGTCTCCAGGCCAACCACAGAAATAATCTAGTGTTCTGTTGCAGTGAGTTAAGAACATGTGTATGGTTTG
>CAUYQG010194146.1:0-28099 GCA_963574415.1 Tarsius wallacei
AAAAGTCATTGGTGGCCAGATCAGGTGAGTAGGGAGGGTGTTCCCATACAGTTATTTGAACAGTGCTGCCAATGTAAGTACACAGTAGCAAGTTCGCAAGCTTAACTGTCAGACCTCAGTAAAAACAATGACAGCTCTGAATGTGTTGAATATTCATAAATATTCAACAAATATTTATGGCATAGCTTTTGTGACAAACATAGGTTTCTGCCTGTCCTGTGTCTCTGAGGAAACAACTGCTCCCCCATTTTCAGTCCATGGGGTTCAGGCGAAACCGACCCTTCCACCCTCCAACCCCAAGGTTAGGAACACCATCTCCCCAGCCTACTAATTGTTACAGAAATGGGCATTTGGCACAAACCAAGCTAACCAGGATCACCCCTAGGGCTTTCGTTAGAACAGTTAGAAGGAGACAACCTCTTATTTCTGGGCTCTGTAGTCTAGAAATGCTGGTTGCTCTAATTGCCTCCCCATGGAGAGAGTCTGCCTGGGAATTAAGCCAACATAGAGGGAAGCACAGCCAAAAGACAGCAAGAAAGGCCATCTTGATGACATCATCTGTCCCCGTATCCCACCATGCTTGGAGTACTATACCTCACTACCTCACTGCTGAAGTTTTTTTTTTAATCGATATGGGTCAATAAAGCCTGATTTTTGCTTTATGCCAGTTTGAGTTAGATGTACTCCTGTCACCTGCAACCCAAAGGGTACTCATGCTCTTAACTCAGATCCAGCTACCACACCGGCCTGTGGGCTACAATCGCAAATGAGATGTCAGTAGGTATCAATGCAGCTTCCACAACAAGAGAACAGAGAGGGACAACAGAGTTTTTGGTTAAGAGGACCGGTTTCACAGTCAGAGATGCTCAAACTCAGGGACTTGCTGTGCTATTTACTAGATGTGCAACCTTCAACTGTCATCATCTCTAAAATGGGCGTTATTGGACCTACCTCTCAGCCTTGTCTTAAGAATTATATGAGATTCTAGATGAAAATCTAGATTTAGCTAAATGGCCAGTACAGTATGGCTATTATAAGTAAAGGAGACATGACAGAATTCTACACCCACCATTCCATATCATTTGAACAGACAGAATTTAGTTCTCTTACATCCAAATCTTTCTTGACTGGGGCTAGCGTTCCCAGAATAACTGCTATGCTCTAGGAGACACTCCTATTCATCAGCCAAAGGTCTACACGCTTGCTGTCCACAGTGTGGAGTATTCACGATCATAATGAGGTTATCACTTCAGACTAGGGGAATATCTGGGACACTATTTCCTCTTATCACCCTCCTATGCCAAGAAATTGCAGGCATACCTACACACAGACTACAGCTGTTCTGAAAACTGACCAGAGGGCTCACAAATTCTCTTGCCTGCAGGTGAACTCTTCTGAGAATTTCTATCTTGGCGTTCAGGGCAGGCTGCTTCTCAACTTCAGGATGAAGATTTGAGAAAAATCCTCTTTTCCTATAATTACAAGCTAAGTGCCTACATCCTATAGAAGAAAGCACAATTATACACATATACACAAACCATATATACATATTCATGTATATGTACAAATATGTATGTTTGTATATATCTCATCACGTTATTCCCAGCACCTAGCTAACGCCTGGTACATAAGAGAGACCCAAAGAACATCTGCTGAATGAGTAAATAAACCAATGTGCAGACAGTGATATTAAGTTTAGAAAGTAAAGTAAAAGATATTAGGTCATAGCTAATTATACCTGGCAGAACATCAGGCCAGGTCTACCTCCAGTGTCTGAACTCTTTCCCCTGCAACAATAGCACTAATTTATCTGAGTCTTCACTAATTTGAATTTATTTCATGATAAAAAGTGTACCAAGGTAACCAATGGTATCACAGCAACTAATGGTGCTTTGAT
The DNA here is from genome assembly GCA_963574415.1 of Tarsius wallacei. Lineage (NCBI taxonomy): Eukaryota > Metazoa > Chordata > Mammalia > Primates > Tarsiidae > Tarsius > Tarsius wallacei. Next base: position 1,898 of record CAUYQG010194146.1, read on the forward strand.
ATTTAAATAAACTTTCTCAACTCACTAGCTGATGTTTTAATTTAGATAAATTGCAGTGAGCAGTAGCAACAAAGGTAAGAAGCATACAATCAACATACATTTCATACTACAGGTCTGAGCTGCCCAACCTCTCTGACAGCCCTAGGGATGACACAGCTGTTGTAACAGGCACAATTTCTCAAGGGAAACATGGCCCGAATGTGATTACCTGGAAGTGACATCATGATTTAGGACACAATTTTCTAAATTCTAAAGCTGTTAATTTGCAACAAATCAGGCAATATCCATGTGAGACCTGGTCTCCTCTTAATTAGGGTTATCTGTATTATCTACTTTCTTCCAAGTTTTTATTTTTAAAAAAACTATGCAAAACATGAAATGCAGACAGACTCAAAGGCTCCACGATTTGGAGTACCTAGGAGGTTTAAATAAAAAAAGAAAAGAAAAATAATATTTTAAATAATTTTTTCAGGATTCTCCAGAAATGTGTAATGCATCGATATTGTAAATATACCAGGAAACACGATCCATGTTTTAGTTTTACTGATACGTTTTGGTGGCGCTTTTTTCCTTTTTGAACAATATGGAATAAAAATTACCAACATGAGCCAGTGACAGAGCTACAAAATGAAGAGACCATGAGTTTTATTTTTAGGAGTATATTTTAGAAGAGTGATACAATTACTCGCACAATATAATCAGTATTCCTTAAAATATCAGAAAGTGGCCTATAAAATGAATCACACTATTTGTAATCCCTCCCCATTTTGGATATCTGTTTCTACCAGCTTGATGGTTTGCATCAATATATCCTTTGAAGGAGGTAAATGTGAAGGACCTAACTGTCATTCAATTAGAATCCAAAATAAAAAGGGGGCTTGTTTTCATTTTTATTTTTTTGGCTCAGTTCACCAAGAACAAAACTATGACGTTCATGTGTCTTTGAAGTATAGAAAAAGCTGTTTAGCTTTGCTTATAAAACATGTTATTTTATTTATTTGGCAAAATCCAAATGTTCAAATGACATTTAGTAGAAGAATCATTTCCTGGAAAGTAAAGTCCTGGATGAGGAAATAAAGAGACCTGGGCACACACAATTAAGCTGTGTGTGTACAAAAGGCATTCAGAATCCCCTATAAGAATAGGTATTCATTTTGAGCTTTTGGCTAAGAAGTAGTAACTTAAGCTGGGAGAAAATAAAAGCATCTTAGTGTACAGAGGTATTTGGAAAGTAGTAAATGCCTGTGTTTTAAATGGTAGTGAGCACAAGCAGAACAGATGGTACCGAAAGCTGGGGCTGGGGCTGGGGGAAGGAGGTGGAGAAAATATTTGGAGAATTAGAGATCTATGTAATACGTTTGCACCTAAATTTTTTTCCCCTTTTTTCCTAACTAAGATGCACCATAAGTTATTAGTAAAACATAAAGTCTAAATATTTATGCTATTAATTCAATAATTCGAGAATATAAAAGTCAGATGAACTGGGCAGCAATACCCACCTCTCTCTCATCTACCCCCAAAGAAGTCTCAGTCCTGCAGTCACGTGCCTTGGCAAATTAGCCAAGGATCGGTGGAAATTACCCCACAATTTCAGCCCCTTTATGATGAAAACATGTTGATTCCGGTGGCCAAAGTTCTTGTGGGTCACTAATAGGTCGTGTGTGTCGGTATGAGCGCTTTTGTCTCTGAGCCTTCAGCTCCTCAGAACGTCCTTTTCAACTCCAGGACTTGAGGATGAAATCTAACCCCAGCTTTGTCCTCTGCTGAGCTCCGGAACTGGACGTCCTTCCCTATGACATGGAGACTAAGGTTAGGCAGGCTAACCTACCTCTTGGGGAAACATTGGCAAGGATCCAGAAAGAAGCAAAAAGCATCTTTGTAGAAAAAGAATCATTGTTTAGGTTTCCATAAGAAGAGAACGAAATATTCACAAAGCTATACAGTTTGAAATTGAATCATCAATTAGCTACCACCAAAATATACTGCTTTAGACTTGAAAATAATCTTCGATGGGGATAACTTATTACTTAATTTAATTATAGTTCTTATGAGAGACATTCCAGGAACAAGCAGCCCTAAATAATTCCTTTATGTCTTAACTCCCTTTTGACTCATTCATTGACTTGCTATTTATCCTCCAGCCACACTGAGAAAAAGCAAGAGAGAGAGAGAAAGAGGCTACATACAGTTACACGTGTCTTACTATCTAATAAGTCAAATGATACTTTCCAGGAAAAAATAAATCATCTTTTTCCTAGACTTAAATTCTGATGATTCTATCATTTGGATCTTTCTAAGAGAAAAATTGAAAATAATGGGCAAGGTCCCAATAGCAGCTTTACCAAGAACGAAAGAACATTCTTTATATGACCATTTTATGTGTTCTCATTAACCTCGCTTTTGAAAATTCACCCCCTAAAAACAAAGGACACACAACGCCTATAAATCTGTTCTCATGGTGAACTAATACACTTTGTAATTAATTAATGTGCCTTCATTTTAATTACCACTAGTTTTTATGTTTGATTTTTGTGGAAATAGAGTAACCATTTAATTTTGAGTAGCTATTTTCTCAAAATAATCATTTCTGTGACCCAGTCGGTGTTCTGTAACACCCACTCCCCAGTGGGGTAATTACCCTTTTTTCCTGATTAACTTTTGCATACACAGAAGAAGGCCCAGGAAAGGGAGTGACCTGTGCCTGGTGCATCCTTGCACCCCCCACCCTGGTTCTGCTATCCGATCCAAGCTTCTCGTGCCCCCTGCCACATCCCTGTCCTGCATTCTGTTCTTGGGAAGTACTACTCTCAGACAGCGCTTAGGAGTAAGACTTCAGTTGATAAAGTTGCCTTGACCACAGGGTTTGCTGCTAAAACATGACTTATGCTACCTTTACCAGCAATGTCTACATTTTAGTTGCCAAAATCTCCTCCCTAGAAAACCACTGTGTGACGAGCAGTGAAGAGGCCCTTAAATGACATTGATCTCCGACACTCCAACTTTTTCCATACAATTAACAGATTCAGCTAAAAGCACCAAGCTATGGGCTCTCCATGCCATAAGTAACTACAAATCATACATTATTACAGGAGAAAATGCCCGGCTTCCCTAATCAAGAAATGTGGAGCAAAACATAGCCCTGTCATCCTGCAGACCAAAATGACCAAGAGGCATAAAACATTAGACTTGATAATTCCACTTTGGGGATGCAGTCTGAGAAAACAATCCAAAAGCAAAAGAATCATTTGCATAAAGATGCTTACATCAATACCATTTACGATAATAAGCAATTCGAAGCAAGCCAGTTCAGAGCAATGAGAGGTGAAGTATATTATGTCCTATAAATGAATAAGGTGTTGTTCAAAAGAGCACAAGTGAAGTTTGTTGTATGAGATGACAGAAATCTGATATGCAATATTGCACCTACGGTTAATATCACATTGTACACTGAAAAAATGTGTTATAAGGATAGAGTTCATATTAAGTGTGCTTACCACAAAAAGAAGCAGTACAAATGTAAGCACTCAGTTTTAGAAGTTATATGTAAAATAACGCTAAGTAGGAAAAGTAAAATATCATGTTACACACTATGCAAAGTGTAGAAACACACACAGATAAAAACTGGAAGCAAACGTAAGGTTTGAAACAGGGATTTGATTTCATTGTTTTCCTTTTCTCCTGCTAAATTGATTCAATGTTTAATGACTTAAAAAGAATCAAAATAGTCGACAAAATGGAAGAGGACAGGTCCTCAGATACAAATGCCCCCTGGAGTTTTGACTTGCACAAAGAGTACGGTTGTTATGTTTAATGATAACTCAATGCCTCAGCCCTCCTGGTGGTCAGGCTCCATCACGCTGCCACCAGTCAGGCAGCATTGATTGATTACTTCAATAGAACTAGCCAAACAGAACCAGATATGGGTCAGTAGATTTTTACCACTGGGGCTATATTACATTTATATATGAGACGTGGCCAAAGATCTTCACAGCAGACTCCGTGCTCTACATTTCCTTAAAGTGATGTCTACACTAGCCAAAAAAAATCTGAAAATAATCATCTTCTATGCAGAGCTGCTCTATCTCTACTACTGTGAACTAAGGTTCACAACTACATATTACAAAATCATTCCTTCTTCATTTAAAGTACAAAAAATAGATGACAGTAGCATGCTAATTAGTGTCTTAATCCCTGCTCAAAATAGCACAGCTTACAAAACAATTCTGGCAGTTCCCACACAATGTCAACAAAAACTCGAACATGCATAGCACTTTACAGTATATAAAATGCTGTTGTAAACATTAGTTTATGCTACCAAAGATCCTTACGTTAGTTAAAATTCAGCTTAGCTTACATTAAAATGGAGTGTCAAGTTCTAGCAGCTTTCTAATTGCAAGGAAAAACTAGGCAATTAAAAGAAGTATATTTAGAAGAACTACTTCTCAGACAGCTATGATATGAAAAATGAATTCACTAAAGCCAGCAATTTTGCTAATCCAAAATAAGGCGGACGGGTATCAAATCTGCCACAAAACCTCATTCTTTTTCACGTGTCCTTGCAATGCTATGTATTCCAGTGGTAGGAGAGAGACAATTTATTATTCATTCCTAAATACAACAATTCAACTTTCATACCTATTGTAATTCAGCAGACATTTATTCGGTGTTGACTATGTGTCAAGCTCCAGGATACATAAAAAGACGAATAAAACAAGGTCCCTAAGGGGCCTTCTGAGGTAGAGCTACGGGATGGTCCTATCAAGCTGGAGATCCAATCGAGTCCTTCAAACTTTGGGATAACAGGCAGAGCACACAAGTTTATTTCTTCTCCCAAGTCTCCACTGCAGTCATAATAAAGAGATAAAGACGGCATAAAATCACAAGATCAGAGGATAGGAGGGGAGCCATCAACAAACAAAAAGAGATGTTTATAAAAGCAGGTAGAAAATAGTGTCTAAAGAAGCAGAATAAAGGAAGCCCAGCAGAAAATACACCTTTGGGAGACCTACAGCTCAGGAAGGAGCTGACCTGCCCTGCAGAAACCCAGAAAGACTCAAGGTGCAGAACTGTCAGGTACTCTGAGCATAATACAGGGCTGACCACAATGGCTACTAACTAGTGGGAACTAAGTAATAGTTACAGACTGAACTGTTGCCCCCTCTTCCTTGTTGTCCTGTTGCTAAGGGCTAAATTACCAGGATCCTTGACGTCAGGAACCAAGGATAAAGAAAACATCCTATAAGCTTCCAGAAAGAAAAATAAAGTCATCTACAAAAAAATGTAAAATCAGATTGACATCAGACTTCTCATCAGAATCATACAGGCTAAAAAAGGTCACAAGAAATGCCCTTCGGTTACAATGGGGAGATTATTCTCAGTCTAGAAGTCATATCTCATTAACCTCATAATCATCAGGACAGAATAAAGACATTACTAGATATGCATGGAAGAATAAAGACATTACTAGAGATGCGTAGACTAATAATGCATAAAATTTGCTTCTCATTCACCCTTCCTTAGGAAATTATTTGAATTTCTGCTCAAAGCTAGATAGGAAATTATTTGAATTTCTGCTCAAAGTCAGGAAGAAAAAGGAATTAAATTCCAAAAACTGGATTCAGCCCAGAAGAACAATGAGGGTTCATCCAAGGGCTAGTGTTAGGGTTAGATGTGTATGCAGCTGATCCCAGGTCAGTCAACCTAGAAGAAAGCACTAGGTAGACAGGAGGAATTGGGTGATTTCTTTTCACAGAAGGGGTTCCACAGATTTGATACTATTCTTGAGATCTGGAGACACTGAATAAACTTAAGTAGGTGACAAAGGCAGACAAAGCAAGCAAGGAAAAAAAAAGACTAGTAGAAACTTTTGGAAATCTGTATAGGAAAGGAAATATAATCCTAATATACCACTTGGCTCCTCAGTGAACTATATTTTTTCATCATAACATAAAAACTATTTATTATCAACTCTAAAATTTAAGACATAAGGAAATCTCTGATGGCTTAATTGTGAGTATGCAGAAGTTATCAACATTGATAACATGAAAATTAAAAGACAAATGTTAAAGACTGGGAGAAGAAAGATAAACAAGAAAGCTGAAGGAAGCGGAGGGATGCTATTAATTCCTGCAAAATGAGGAATCAAGAGATACCATTTACAGTTGACAACATCAAAAAGTGTTGTGTTAAGTGTTAAGAATTTGACCAACAGAGGAATTATGAATAGTGATAGGCTTATATTGGGAGACAAGTATTTAGTGAAATCGGGTGATACAGGGATATTTGCTTCTTTCATCGTAGTGGGAAGTCAATAAGTAATGACTAAAATTGATAAATCAGGTAATAGTATAAATTAAAAGGAGTAGGAAAAATATTTTTGAACTTGCTTGTATATCAATATGATAAATTTTCTAAAAGAGATAAATAAGAGTAAAATGATTTTTTCTGTGTTTTGGAGATATGTTTTGCTATATATACTTTTATGCTTTTTATTTTGTAACCATGTAAATGAGTTACCTTTTCAAACAATTAAATAGTTAACATAACTTAAAACATAAAAAATAATTGTTTAGCAACAACCCAAAGACACAATTTTAAGATGCAGAGATGGTTCCTTCTTCAGATGGGAGGTATTAATCAGGGAACTAGTGCTTGTCATTATAAACTCACTTGCACAACACTTTTTAACAACTTGTGAATATTAATTTTGATTGTAAAATTAAAAATCAATTTTGACTGCAAAATTAAATACATAAAAATGAACAAGCACCTCAAATGGAGTAAAAGACTTCTGTAAGACAAGATTCCCTTAGGAGGAAACAATTGTCACATAAAAATACAAATAACAAATCATCCTCTATACTCTCCTTTCTCTCATTTTCTCCAAGGTTTTCTCCCTCCTATCCTTCCCAAGACATATTCATAATAGCACAATTTCCAAATAAAATATTCTTAGACATTAAAAATAATAAAGAAATATATGTAATGCCTTAAAGACTTAATAAAAATTAACTAGAATGAATTTTTCGCCTTTAAAATTTATATAAATGAGGCAGGAAACAGATGTAAACTATTACATTACTCATCATGAAAAGAAATGAAAACTTAAATTAGTGTATCAACTTTTATAGACTATATTGCCAATCATAAAATGTTTTATCATGCATAATCAGTAACTGATGTGGGTACAAAATATGTCTACAATTATTACCAAAAATATTTTTGTATAAATAAAAAATACAAAACCATTCATTTAAAAAAACTTTTCAGGCCATTTACCAGTGAAAACGCACTAGCAAAGATCAATCAGTGAATGTAACCAGTTCATAGCCATTAACATTCATTTAGGGTAAGTAAGAATCTGGTGAACTATAAGAGTCTATCAACCACATCACATTTTCGGACCCAAGTGAGGTTACTAAGGTTTTTTCAAAGTTCTAGTCTGTTTGTTCAAGCAGTCATTTGATATGTTCTGGGGAGCAGACTGAAGAAATACCAAAGAACAGTTCCTGTCCTCTAACTGTTCACAATGCGTGTTGCAGTGGAGAGAGCATGATCAGTAAACAAAAATGGTTCAATATGAAAAGTGCTCTGATGGAATTAAGACTATTGTGCAATGAAAGACATAGAATAGAGAAATGTATTAAAGGTTGTAAAAAGAGGGTAGGGAAGGAAAGAAGAGAATTGTGAAACATATTGTAGGATCCAAGTGTGAATTTCACTTGTATTCCTGTCAAATTTCATCATGTTAAATATAGCTCATTCAGTTTATTGAGCTTTTGAATCGTGATACTATTAATTCTCACTCCCAATCTGTACCACATATATAGTACTGTATCTAAAATGCTGATGTTAAAGTTGAATACGAAAAAAGGAGGACACCAACAACAAAAAATTTCACAGCCATCTACAGACAAAAGTGCTTTTGTGGAAGTTTGGGGATTCAAGTAAGAAACTGTGAAACCCAGGTGAAGCCCCAAAACTAGGAGGGCCTTCTGAGATGACAGAACTGCGCACAGGTGACAGACACACATACCATGACCCTAGTTCCAGATCCAGAAATGGTTCCCTTACCCCTGTGACCTCAGCTACAGATCAGTTTGGTCATGGTTCTTCTATCAGAACCATCTACCCTGGGACTCACAAGGAGTCATGCCTACTCATGCCTTACTGACCTCAGTCTTGACAATGGACCAGAAATGGCTATGAGGCTTGACCCCAGCGCCTCTCAGCAGTGGTCAGAGATCAGTCCAGCTGGTCTCATGGGGTCTCAAAAGGACACATGTTTGTCTGAGTCCCTGGAGAAGGCTTGCCAACCTCAGTCCCACAGCAGACCCTGAAATTGCTCTGTGACTGACTCTAGCCCCTCTCAACAGTGATCTAAAATCAGTCATACCAGCAGCACTGAGACAAGAGGGAAACAAGCTCTTCTGAGTTCTCTGGGCAGGCCTGCCAACCTTGGTTGCAGCTATGGGCCCTAAAGTAACCCTGGGAATTGGTTCCAGCTACTTTCAGCCATGGACCAGGGCAGTCATGGACCCAGAGAAAGATACAACTGTCGACAAACAGGTCTGCTGGCTATAAACCTTGAAGCAGAACCTCATTCTAGAATCCGTCATATAAACCAAGGTTTCGGAGACAGTCTAGTTCACCCAGGGATCAAAAAGGTTCCATGCCCACTACAGCCCCTAGTAACAGGCTCACCAACCATGAACTCCACTGTGGAAACAACAGCAGCCACATGATCCAGCTCTAACTACATTCAACAGTGAAGCTAGAGGCATGATTAGCCCAGGAAACTATCAGGAGAAAACCTTTACCTGTCAAAACCAGTATGTAAAGACTAGAAGAAAAGAAGTCAAACTAAAAGAATTTCAGCAAAGCTAATCAGACAACTGTAGGTTAAGCATCATTGTTTTTTTTATTTTTTAAGGGCTATCCTGAAGATAAATCTTGACTCTAGCTTTAGAGGAAACAAGTTGACCTTGATGAACAGTGGAAGAAATCACAACATATGTAATTCCTTGAATAAAAATTTACTGACTTTAAATAATTTTGTCTGTTGCTACATAGAATTAAAAAAAAAAAACACTTTACAATAAAAAAGACTAGAAGAGGCACTTGCTCCTTCAAACGCACAAACACTAATACAAGGGTGCAGGAATAACAAAGAATTAGGCAAATATGATACCATCAAAAGAAACCAATAAATCACCAGCAGTAAACTCCAAAGAAATGAAGATCTACAAATTGACTAAAAGAGAATTCAAAACAATGCTTTTAAAGAAGCTCAGCAAGATGCAAGAAAATACAGTTAGATAACCAAATGAAATTAGGAAAACAATGAGTGAACAAAATGAGAAGTGTAATACAGAAATAGAAATCATAAAATATGAAGAACCAAACAGTTATCCTGGAATTGAAGAATACAATGTCAGATTTTGAAAAATTCAAAAGAGAGCTTCAATAACAGATTCGATCATGCAGAAGGAATAATTCATAAACTCAAAGATAGGTCATTTGAAATGAGCCAATTAGAAAAAAAAAGTAATGAAAAAAGAGTGAAGAAAGTATAAGAGGTCTATGGGGCATAATCATGCATAAGAACATATAATTTACAGGAGTTCCAGAAGGTGGGAAGTAGGGGAGGGGAAACTTATTTAAGGAAATACTGTCTGAAAACTTCACAAATCTTATAAGTAATACAGACATCCAGATTCATGAAGCTCAAAGGATCCCAAGCAAGACAACCAAAAGAGAAATACTCTAAGGCACATTATACTCAAATTGTCAAAAGTCAAAGACAAAGAGAGAATCTTAAAAGCAGCAAGAGATAAGAGACTTATCACATACAAGGAAACTGTCATAAAAGTGTCAGTTAGCTTCTCAACAGAAACATTAAAGCCAGAAGGGAATGAGATAATATATTCAAAGTACCAAGTTTAAAAAAAAAAAACTGCCAAAAAAGAACTATTTTCAACAAAACAGTACTCCAGAAGTGAAGGAGCAATTATATTTTATTTTATCTTATTTTAGTTCCAGAAAAATAAAAGCCTAGGGGTTTTATAAACACTAGACCTGCCTTATAAGAATGCTAAAGGTAGTTATTCTAGTTGAAACAAAAAAAGAAAATTAATAACATGAATACTTGTAAAAATAAAAACTCAATGGCAATAGTAAATAGATACTCAAACACAGAATATTCTAACAGTGAGTGTAAATCATTTATATGTATAATATAAAGGGTAAATGACAAAAGTATTAAAAATAAACACAGCTACAATAATTTGTTAAAGAATACACAATACTAAAAGACATAAATCGTGACACAAAAAAGCCATAAAATATGACCGGGGAGTAAAAGTGTTGAGTTTTTGTATGTGATCAAAGTTAAATTGTTATATCAGATTAAAATAAACTGTTATAGTTATAGCATGTTCTATATAAGTCTCATGGTAACCACTAAGCAAAAACTTATAGTAGATACACAAAAGATGTAGAGAAAGAAATCAAGGCATATACAATTAGAGAAAAAGTATCAAATCACAAAGGAAGAATGCAAGAGAAGTAAAAAGAAACAAAGAATTCACAAGACAACTATAAAACATAATAAAATGGTGGTAGTAAGTCCTTACCTATTAATTATTATTTTAAGTGTAAATAAGTTAAATTATTCTGTCAAAAGACACAGAGTGGCTGAATGGATAAAAAAATAAGGCCCAACTATATGCTACCTATAGGAGATTCACTTCAGCTTTAAGGACATACATAGACTGAAAATGAAGAGAGAGAGAAAAAGATATTCCATGCAAATGAAAACCAAAAGAGAACAAGGGTAGCTCTACTATCAGCAGACAAAAATAAACTTTAAGTAAAAAATTGTAATAAAAGACAAAGAGAGGAAATTACATAATGACAAAAAGGTCAATTTGTCAAGAAAGCATATATATTACAGTTGTAAATATATATGCACCCAACATTAGAGCATCTAAATATATGCAGGAAATACTAATCGATCTGAAGGGAGAGAGAGAAAGCAATGCAATAATAGTAGGAGACCTCAGTACTCTTACTTTTAACAATAATCATCCAGGAACAAAATCAACAAAGAAACAGTGAACTTGAACTACACATCAGACCAAATGGACTGCACAGACATATACAGAACATTCCATCCAACAGGAGCAGAATAGACATTCTTCTCAAGCATACATAAAACGTTTTTCAGGACAAATCATATATGAGGCCACAAACATGCTTTAACAAATTTAAGAAGACTAAAATCATATCAAGCATATTTTTTAATCATGATGGAATGAAACTAGAAATCAATGACAGGAGAAAGTTTGGAAAATTCACAAATATGTGGAAACTAAACAACATGCTCCCAAACAACCAATCGGTCAAAGAAGAATCAAAAGGAAAATAAAAAAAATATTGAGACAAATGAAAATGGAAGTACAACATATCAAAACTTTATAGGATGTAGCAGTTCTAAAAGAGAAGCTTATGGCAATAAACATCGAATTACAATAGAAGGATCATTTCAAATAAATAACCTAGTATTATACCTCAAGGAACTAGAAAAAGGAAAAAAACCTAAGCACAAAATCAGTAGAAGGAAAGACAGAACAAAAGATCAGAGCAGTAATAAATAAAATAGAGACTAGAAAAACAATAGAAAAGATAAAACTAAGAGTTTTATTTTTAAGACAAGCAAAATTGACAATTCATTAGCAAGGCTAACTTTAAAAAGGGAGAAAAGAACTAAATAAATAAAATTTAAAATGGTACCAGGAAACATTGCAACTAATATCAAAGAAGTACAAAGGATCATGAGACTTCCATGAATAATCATATGTCAACAAGTTGTATGACCTAGAAGAAATAGATAAATTCCTAGGAACACATAACTATAATTATGTAATTATGAAGAAATATAAAATGTTAAAAGACCAATAGTGAGTAAAGATGTTAAATCAGAAATCAAAGATCTTCATTCAAAGAAAAGCCCACATTCTGTTGGCTTCCCTGGTGAATTCTATCAAGCATTTAAAGAAGAATATCAATCCTTCGCAAAATCTTCCAAAAAAATTAGAGACAGAAATACTTCCAAATTCATTTTACAACACCAGTAGTATGCTGATACCAAAGCCAGACAAGAACACTACACGAAATAAAATTACTGGCCAATATCCCTGATGAACTTAGATGCAAAAATCCTCAACAAAATACTAGTAAACCTTATTCAATAAAAAGATCATTCACCAAGATCAAGAAGGATTTATTACTGTGAAGCAAGTATGGTTCAAGATACATAAATCAATAAATGTAATACACCACATTAACAGAATGAAAGGCAAAAGCCCAATGATCATCTCAGTAGACACAAAAAATCATTTGACAAAATTGAACATCCTTTCAGGATTAAAATCTCTGAATATATTAGGTATATTAAGTATATTAGCAGGAATGATCGCAACATAATAAAGGTCACATATGTTAGCCCACAACTAACATCATACTTAACAGTAAAAAGTTAAAAGATTTTCCTTTAAGATCGGGAACAATAAAAGGGTTCCTATCCTCATCACCTCCGTTCAAAATAATATTGGAAGTCCCGGCCAGAGAAATTAGACAAGAAAAACAAATAAAAGACATCTAAATCTGAAAGGAAGAAGTTAAATTGTTACTGTTCGCAGATGACATGATCTTATATATATATAGAAAATTCTAAAAATTTCACCAATAGATTAGCTAGAATAAGTTAATTCAGTTAGGTTACAGCATACAAAATCAATATACAAAAATAAGCAGCATTTCTGTACACTAAACTGAACTATCTAAAAAAAGAAATCGAGAAAACATTCCCATTTAGAATAGCAATTAAAATATATAAAATACTTAGGAATAAATTTAGCAAAGCGGTAAAAATTCATATGCAAAAAACTATGCAACATTAATGAAAGAAATTAAAGATGACACAAATAAATGGAAACATATCCCTGGTTTATGAATTGGAATATTTAATATTGTTAAAGTGTTCATACCACCAAACATGATCTACAAGCTCAATGCAATCACTATCAAAATCCCAATAACATTTTCTACAGAAATAGAAAAAAAATCCAAAAATTCACATAGAATGACAAAAGACATCAAGGAACCAAAGCAATTCTAAGTAATAAAAACAAAGCTGGAGGCATCATACTACTGACTCAAAATCTACTACAAAGCTATAATAATCAAAACAGTAGAGTACTTGCATAAAAACAGATTACATAGGCCAAAGGTACACAATACAGAAAGCTCCACAATAAACCCAAGGATACATGGTCAACTAATTTTTAACAAGAGCATCAAAAAGACATAACAGGGAGATGATAACCTCTTCAATAAATGTCCACATGCAAAAGAATGAAGTTAGATTTTTATCATACATCATCCATTAAAAAAAAAAAAACTCACAATGAATTAAAGACCTGAAACCACTAAACTCCCAGGAGAAAACAAAGGAAAAAAAGTTCCTTGACACTGGTCTTGGCAAACATTTTTTAAAATAGGACACCAAAAGCACAGGCAACAAAAGCAAAAATAAACAAATGGGACTATATCAACCCCAAAACCTTCTGCACAGCAAAGGAGACAATCAAGCTTATGGATTAGGAGAAAATATTTGCAACCCACATATCTGATATGGGGTTAATATCCAAAATATCTAAGGAACACATAAAACTTAGTAACAAAAAAAATGAATTGCTTGATTTAAAAATGGACAAAGGACCTGAATAGACATTTTTCCAAAGAGGACACAAAAATGGCCAAAAAGTACTGTCTATGAAAATGTGCTCAACAGCACTAATCATCAGGGAAGTACAAATCAAAACCACAATGAGATGGCACCTCATACCTGTCAGGATAACTTTTGTCAAAAAGATAGGAGATAAGTGTTGATAAGGGTGTGGAGAAAAATTAGCCCTTGTACACTGCTGGTAGAAAAATAGATTGGTTGCAGCCACAGTAAAAAAAACAGTATGGAGGGTCCTAAGAAGTTAAAAATACAACTATTAAATGACCCAACAATCCCTCTTCTGGATATATACCCAAAGGAAATAAAATCATCACCTCGTAAAGATATCTGCACTCCCATGTTCATTGAAGCATTATGCATAATAGCCAAGATATAGAAGCAACTTAATTCATCATTTACAGATGACCAATTTAAAAGGAGATTCTGCCATTGAGACAATATGGATAAACCTAGAAGATACGCTAAGTGAAAAAAGCCAGCCCAGAAAGATAATACTACATGATCTCAAAAAATAAAACTGAATACATGTGGATTTCAAAATTAAGGCATCAATGAAATTATATTCCAGGATACTGGGAGAGCTTGTAAATAAATCCGTGGAGAGGTATAAAACATGATTTTGACAAATAATGAAAATGAACAAAACTCGATTTTTTTTTTCCAACTAGAAAGGGGAGAATTCTTCCCTGGGAAGGAGTGAAGAAAATAATGCTAATCTGTGACCAGTTTTAAGAATAAACTCTTAGGCAGGTGATATGGGACCCTGGAATAGAAAGCCAGGACCGAATGCAGGTGGACTCAAGAAATAAAACTGAATACATAGAGCTAAGTCTAGAAACCTAAAGTACAGTATGATGACTACAGACAATAATATTGTGTTGTATAATGGAAATTTGCTAAGAGAGTGGATTTTAGGCACTCTTACCACACGCACAAAAATAAATAAAGTTAACTATGTGAAGTGATGGACATGTTAATTTGCTTGACTGTAGTAATCATTCCATTATGTGTATGTATATCAGAACATCATGTTGTACACCTTAAATAATAAGTAAATAGGAAAGAAAGAAAATAAAAGGAAGTCCTGCAAAATGCACAATCAACCGGGACATTCCAAGGTGATAAGAAGCATGGTCATTTGAACAATTACTTGTACCGAGCTTGTATTTCTCCATTTGGCTTTCATGATAAACCAATCTAAACTCCTTCTGATCCTGAAATCCTGTCAAACAGAGAAATGAGATATGCTGGAACCTGTCCTGGCTGAATCTACATTCAATCCTGGCTTTCCATGTCCCATATCACCTGCCTATTAGTCTATTCTTAAAACTAGGCAAAGATGGGCATTATTTTCTTCATTCTTCCCCAGGGAAGAATCCTCCCTCTTTCTGTTTGAAAAAAAAAAAATAGAATTTTTGCTCATTTTCATTATTTGTCAAAATCATGGTACACCTCTCCTGGACTTGTTTACAAGGTTTTCCAGTATCCTGGAATACAATTTCATTCGTGCCTAAGTTTTGAAATCAATTACAGCCACATAATCTCTCATCTATCTTCTATGTTATTCACCAGCACCAAAAGATAACAGTCCAAAAAGGAATTGGTATGGACTGCAAACAAACTTCATTAAAATGAAAGCAGAGTGAATGTATTAAGGAAAATAGAGTAAGAATTCAAAGCAGAATCCACAATATAAAAATGGCATTTCTCTGTGGTTTTAATTCTTCGAAAATAAACAGAACAATTATTTGCTTAAATGACTCAGTACCCGTCTTTAATAACTATTACATACATAAAACTGCCCATCCCCAGAATGTGGGTGTTCTAGGTTCTGTCCTTGATCCTCTGCTTCTCTCTAAATGAACTTATCCTCTGAAAGCCATCTACTATTTATTTATTTATTTGTTTGTTTATTTTTTGAGTTGGAGTCTCACTCTTGCCCAGACTGGAGTGCAGTGGCCGCTAATTTTTGATTTTATTGTAGAGATGAGGTCTCGCCAAGTTGCCCAGGCGGGTCTCGAACCCACAGGCTCAGGCAATCCACTCACCTCAGCCTCCCCAAGCGAGGGATTACAGGCTGAGCCACTGAGCCCGGCTACCATCTACTATTTAAATGACTACAGATCTGCGTCTCTAACGTGATCTCCCCTAAAAACTCCAGACTTCTATTTTCAGCTGTCTACTGGCTTTTCTTCCTAAACAGTCTGCTTTAACCTCAGGGTTACCTTGCCCCAAACCAAACTATTACCTTCTGATAAAAATTATAAATCCCCCATCTTCCCCTTCCCCACTTCTGCTGCTAGTGACCTTCATTCTTCATTCTTCTTTCACCTCTCCTGAAACCTAAATCATCTCCATTCTTCCCTCTCTTCCGTATCCAAATCAGTCAGCAAGTTCATCAATCTCCCCTTTGTAGTATCTCTTACATAACGCCTTTCTTTCATTCTCACAATCAGAACACGAATTCAACCTCCTATCACCTCACACAGCCCCAGCAGCAGTTAGTTCCTCCTCCTTCTCCCCATTACTGGTTTTTCAGGCTGTCCTATCTCCCAACTTCCAAGAGTTGAGCAACAAATCCATCTTTCCAAAACATGCTCTCATCAAGTCACCGGCAGGCTCTTGCGCTCCCAGTGACCTCCCAACTTCCCTACCTGATGGCAAGGCCACTCAGTGTAACCTTCAAGACCATCAGTTCTTGTTTACTCACTGCCACCAAGCCGGTGCACACATTCCCAGCTAGAAGCCTTTTTACAGTTGAATCCAGTAACATCTAGTCCTCCTTTAAATCTTAGCGCTCAGTCGAAGACATAAATACATGCAGAATGCAAGAATGAATAAAGGTAACCTATAAGGTGCTCAGAAAGAAAGAGCCAACTCTAGGAACTTGCTGGGCACCTATTTGCAAGACACTTCACTAGGTGCAGTAGAAGATAGGAAGATTTGCATGCTGGTAGAAGATAAGAAGATCTGCACTCCCGAGAGAACAATCACATGTGACATCTTATAGAAAAATGCATCACAACTGCCAATCAAAATAAGTTACAAACCTCTTGGGGGGAAAAAATCATATTATAGGCTTGCTGCCGCCTGTATCATCAAATAAGATGTCTGAATAGGCACATCAAAACTTGATTGTTTTCTTCAATAAATACTAGACTCACTCTAAAACGTGACAGCTACCACATGGAAATCAACAACTAATTTCACTACAATACAAATAACCTTTGATCTTTAACCTCCATGCTATGCTTAAGATGTCTTTTTTTAAAAAAAGACGGATTCTTCTCTGAGATGTTTGCAAATTTTGCTTTAAAGAAATAAGATACACTTTCAAAGATCCTTCCAATCACTTAATTCCCTAGGGTTAACGCCCTCTGCGTGGTTCCTCTAAGTGCTTGGGATAATGGCATCACTAAATACAGATCTTTTCCAAGCATCCTGGTGGAAACCTAAGCAATGTAGGGCAGTTCCAGTTAGTTCAAGATCACTAGCAAAGATTCCTTCCTTTAGAGAAAGAGCAGTCCATTCAAAAATTCCTTATCAGTGTTTTGGAAAAGCCATGTAGTGTTTGCCCAACACAATAAATGCCATCTAAGAATTATGTAACCATTTTCATATTAATCACTGCAGCATTATCTAATTAATATATGAAGATCACTGAGGAAGTTTCACATGCCAAGACACATATCTTAAATTCGTCTTAGCCTGGCTTTAAAATGCAACCATATGTATTGTGTACCACTTTATGATTAATGGGACTAAAGACCAATGAATGCTTTTTCTTCTGCAATTCATGAGTGAAAGATTATAAAATGCTGGAAAACATATCATTCCATTTTTCTCTATACACAAAGAAAGGCTGATAAACTTTAAACTGTCAAAAGGGCAGAGATGCGGGGAAGAGACTGACAATCAATGCGCACAAGATAAGATTGTACCATAGTACTATGGTGAAGCTATTAGGGATGTGAAAGGGTGATTCTCCTCTATATTCTCCTATCCTGTGTAACAGCCCCACAAAATGAAAAGGAAATTTTACCTCAGTCAAAACACAAATGGAAGACATAAATGTTTTCCCCTCTCCCAGAAGATAGACACAGATGTTTTCAGACGCTAGGTGTTTTCCTTTGTGCCAAGGGTAATCCTAGCATGCTCGTCTTCAATAACTCTTCCAAAATATCAAAAAAAATTATTTTAACTATTCTCATGAAGATGTAATATCCACAACTAAAATTGGTAAGAATGAAGGATAAATATTAACAAGTACTAGAATTAAAAATAAACCTGTATGGTTACAAACTAGCAAACAGCCAATGCAATTAAGGCTTTTACATGACTAAAAAGCCAAATTAAGTCTCATCTGTGTTGTGGTATATATCAGGACTTCATTTCTTTTTATTTCCTAATAATATCCCATTGTATAAATATACCAAATTGTTGTGTCCATTCATCAGTTGACGGACATTTGAGCTGTTTCCATTTTGACTATCATTAATAATGTTGCATGAACATGAGCATACAAGTTTTTGTACAGACATATGTTTTTATTTCTCCTGGAAGAGCAGAACTGCTGGTTCACATGGTAACTCCACTTAAGAACTGCCAGACTATTTTCCTAAGAGTCTGCACCATTTTTATTCCCACAAGCAGTGTATGAGGGTTCTGATTTTTCTACATCATCAATAACACTTGTTATTATCTTTTTGATTATAGTCATCCTAGTGGGTGCAAAGTAGTATCTCATAGTGGCTTTGATTTACAGTTCCCTGATGGCTAATGATATTGAGCATCTTTTGGCCATTTGTGCTTATTGGCCATTTGTATATGTTAGCTCTGGATTTTTCATAGACGCTCTTTGTCAGGTCGAGGAAGTCTTTTCTATTCCTAGTTTTCTATTCCTAGTATTTTTTAATCATTAAGGGGTGCTGCATTTTCAAATGCTTTTACTGCCTTTGAAGATGATCACGTGGTTTTGGGTGCCAGCTGTTTTTGTTTGGTACATAATTTTCATACTTATGAAGTCTTTGCAATCCTAAAAATGTGTAATGCATTTCATATTTTTATGAAAGGGTTCAAATTTAAATTAACAATAAACTCTAGAAATTTAGTCTGTTGAACAAAAATTATGGGAGGTCATTGTTTAAACTGAGCTCCTGAACAAGGCCCCAACAAAACAGACTAAGTCAAAAGGGTGCTAAGTGCCACATAATCAAACTGAAACTTTAAGAAAGTAGCTATATCTCAAAACAAACCAGATTCTGAAAAGAGGAGATTCTAACTTACCCGAGTCAGTGGAATACAGAAGTTCCCTCTGCTTTAACCCTTACAAAAAAGCAACCTGAAGTAGTCTGATATCAACCATAGGTTCCTCCCCCCACCCCGCATTGTTCTGTTTCCTTGTTCTCACCTTACAAAACCCACTGTTCTGCTTTTGCCCAGTGGAAGCTCTCACTCTATTTTGTAGAACAGAGAATGCCCTGATTCATAAACCACAAATAAAAACCAATTCAATCAATAATTTGCTGTAATTTTGTCTTTTGACATGTCTGTAACAAAAATTTGGAGAAGCATATCACTAAGGTATTTATTTTGGAAGAAAGTTTATCATGAAACCTATCTAACATCTTTTTTGAATGGTGGTTTTTGTTGTTGTGGTGGTGGTGGTGGTTTTTATTCTACCAGCCTAATTTCTGTGGGTTTTATGTTTTCAAACCACTTCTCGACTACTTCTACTCGTCAGAATAGCAACCCAAACTTTACACACTAAAGGTCTACAGACTACTCTACATGAGCCCAAATTAAACACAATTTCTATATAGATGGATATTACAGAAAGCAATTCAAATAAAATAGAAATAGTATCATCAGAGGATCTGTGTTCAACAGTTAAATTACCAAATCCATACAGCATCAAAGAGGGCAATGACAAGTCGTTTCACTGAAAGTCAAGTAGACCTAAGCCAAGTGGTTTTTAGTAAAACCTGGGTGCAACTTTTTAACTCAGTCAACTACCTTCTAATAGTTAACACAATCATTTGAAACAATAGGCTTTGTGTCCATGACTGTACATAATTTATCAAAACATGTGTACACAGATAATGGCACATTTCCCCCTCACAAAATTCAATTCAAAATCTAATTGGAAATGCAGATTTGTTTAAAGGATGCTAAAGGCATGTAAAATATATTAAACCATTCCAAAGTGACAGATCTCCAAAATAATTAATGCACATTGTGAGGTTCTGGCAATTGCACTGGCCAATATGGCTGTTGCCAGTTAGAATTAGAACTAGGTGACGATAAGTTTTCATGTGTTTTACCATAGAAGGGAAACATATTAAAAGTAGCACATCTCATGAAATCTTATTTGAAGAGCGCCTCGATGGTATTAAGAACATTTCTGTTTATTCTTAATGTTTACATTAAACCAATGAGTCTTAAAATACAATGAAGCAAAAAAGATGCCATTATTATTAAGATTATTTCAAATATATCATTTAAAATCAATTACGGGCAAATTATATCTGCCAGGCATTAACCAAATCACATATTTTCTAAATAAAAGATTCATACATAATCTACTTCATTTTCCATTGTGTATCCTCATATCACTCCACCCCCAAACCCAAGCTTCTTAGATCCATATTTTTTTGGTTCATGTTTAATTCTTCTCTTGAGGTTTCCAATATTGCAAATATTTCCAGAACTTCATTCTAACTGTTTCTGGATACATAACAAGGAGGAAATGCTTACAAAATTGTAGAGGTCTACAAGAACGTAGATTATTGCATCATAGGAAGATAAGTCACTTTCCTCTTCACCCCAGCGTTCAGGAGCCTTACACACTGGTATTGCACCACATGAAATGCAGTGGCCAAAAGGGACTCTTCTTCCACAAAACACTGCACTAATTCTCCAGCATTCAGCTTTTCCACTTGAATGGAATAAAAACCCTTTTGAGAACAACAATTACAATCCCCCCATTTTTTTTCTCAGGCGCACTATTGGACTTCTTAGCGCATACACAATGCAAATAAGGCAAGCTTCCTTTCACAGAGTGATTAATATGCAAAGACAGCCTGCTTTTTTAGTAGGATGTGAAGAACCACCAACAAGCCTTTCTAAGCCCAGAGGTTTCTACAATTATTTCCACTGTTTATTTTTAAACAGAAGATTACACAATAACACCAAGCGCTTTAGCGCTAATTTGCCAATATTTTGTAAACAATGACAGTTTAGATTTTTAAACCTTTTGTATCATATTTAAATCTATGGTCAACTATTGATTCCAATGTATTATTTGGTTTCCAAATCTAGGAAATTCACTTGCACAGGACAAGATTCAAGCTATACTTTCTTATTTTAAAATTGCACTTCATTTTTAAATAACAAATTATCTGTCTGGCGTGAACCTCTGGAAAACCTGTGATTTTTAACATTTATTGTAAATTCCAAATTAAGACTAAGTAATGGCATTTTTTTCATGGTTAAAAACCCCAAAACCTGCTAGACAAATTCTAAAAGAGTTATAACATTAGAAATTATATTTCAACAGTAATCCATCAAACTTACAAAGCTTGCGATTTTTTTCAAATTATTATTAAATCCAATAAGGCTGTTTTGATAGAAAATTATTTTGAAATTTTCTCAATAAAACATTGCTACAAAAAAACTCAGAATCTTTGTTGAACAGATTACATACATATATGCACATTTAAGGAGCATTTCTAATCACATTATTTTCTTGGTGATTTTTTAAACCTAAGTTTCCAAGAAAAAGCAAACCTATCAGATAGAATTATTAGCCCTTCCTTAATCAAAATTTCACTTATCTCATCAATTTTTGTTTTTGGACTCTCAACCTACAAAATCTTATCAATCACCTGACATTTCCACTTAATGTTTTAAGCAAAAAAATCACCAGCAACTCAAACATTTTTCTCTGGATATGAATTTTTGAATCAATGCATTAAATGTCAAAATGTAAATTTGATTTTTATGTTCATTTTTTAAAACCTCCATGGTGCAGTTTTAAGATAAGATTTTATACATGGATGAAATTTGTCACTTCAAATTGAATTTCTGTCAAAATATTTTAAAAATATATGTAGATCAGTACCTATCATGGTCTAAATCAAACTCTCCTTCTTGCCAACTGTCCCAAATTCCGAGACATGTGACTCTACCAGTCAATTATATCTGTATATTATCAGGTTTTCTATAGGTTCAGATATTAGCATCATTTCAAGGATATCAGCTAGTCATTCAAGATATTTTTTTTCTTTGTGAAGTCCTAATGTCTAACTACCATAAGCCTGGATTCCCCAGATAGCATCAAATATATAACTAACCCCACCAAATTCATCTGTAAGTTGTTTTTTTCCTTTGTACTTTTAAATTCTAAATTTACTTGCCGGGCTCGGTGGCTCAGCCTGTAAACCCGTGACTTGGGAGGCCGAGGTGAGTGAATTTCCTGAGCCCGCGGGTTCGAGACCCGCCTGGGCAACTTGACAAGACCTCATCTCCACAATAAATCAAAAACATTAGCCGGGCATGGTACCGCGCCGCCTGTAGTTCCAGCTACTTGGAAGGCTGAGACGGAAGGATCGCCGGAGCCCTGCAGGTCGAGGCGCTCCACTGCACTTCAGTCTGGGTGACAGAGTGAGACTCCAACTCAAAAATAAATAAATAAATAAATAAATAAATAAATAAATTCTAAATTTAAAAATTTGTAATTGAAAAGGAAAAGTATGAATTTATTTGTTCTAGACTATAAAAATATAAAAGTATGAAAGCGAAGACTAAATTAACCGTGGAACTAGTCATTTTATTTATTTTTTTATTTTTATTTTTATTTATTTATTTATTTTTTTTTTTGAGTTGGAGTCTCACTCTGTCACCCAGACTGGAGTGCAGTGGCTGCTCCTGACCACCGCAGCCTCGACCTGTTGGGCTCCGGCGATCCTTCCGCCTCAGCCTTCCAAGTAGCTGGAACTACAGGCTCGTGCTACCACCCCTGGCTAATTTTTTATTTATTGTAGAGATGAGGTCTTGCCAAGTTGCCCAGGCGGGTCTCGAACCCGCAGGCTCGGGCAATCCACTCACCTCAGCTTCCCAAAGTGCTGGGATTACAGGCTGAGCCACCAAGCCCGGCTGGAACTAGTCATTTTAAATCTTTCATGTTGAGCATGTTAAAAGAGTATATAATTTTTAACCCACTTACGACAAATAAAAAGCTTAGCATTTAGAAATGCATACATAAATTGTCAAAATAATTACATATGTTTATAATTTGTTTTCTTAAAATATCTCCAAATATACATTTATTATTGCTGTTTAAATAAAATAATGTAGCTGTCTGAGGTTTGTTTGTGACAGTCATTCTCTTAATATTGCAAAGGGCAGCAAAAATATAACTCAGTAATATATTGATTTACCTCCCAGCGACTTCAAAAGGATCTTCGGTGAAAACCTCTAGAACACCGAATAATAAATGATTATCCTGGTTTCTCACTGAAATGCAAAACTACTCTTAAATACCTAAGTCAATTACTGTGTGAAATGTTTGCCTTCTAAAAAACAATACTTGTATACAACTTGGCTATAAAGAAATACAAACAATGACAATATTCTTTTTATGAGAAGGAAGGAGAATTAACTGCTTTTATGACCAGTCTTCTTAATTGAGTCTGACTGGTAATTTAAATTCTGATTCTAAAGCCAATTTAGCTCAAAATGACCTCAAATGGTAATCTAGGGCAGTTAACTGACTTACTTTCAATCTCTTATCTTCAAAGAAAATCACATAATGTCACTTTTTTGTTTCATTATGACAGATGGTTTTCTTTGATGAAAATTTTAAATTTTAAACATGTGATGAGTAACTTTAAGTTATATATATAAAGGAAAAACAATCTAAGAAAGGAATAAATAACTCATAGTTGTCATTTCCTGACATTTCAAGGTTGCCTTGGTGTCATTCTACAGGAATAAATACTGCGAGTGTAACCACAACCAGTTTAGAACGTGGTATATACTTTTTCATAGAGCTACTTAATATATGCATCTTTTACTCCCAACTCCTAGACCAACTACATAAAACTAAGAGTTACTCTATAAATCCTGAACTAAGTGAAAGCTTCTGGTAAACCTCTACTACCCAACATGGGCCATGACCACTTGCTCTTGTTCTGTTTCCCAGCATCCCTACCAAGCCCATGTCTTCATTTCCAAGAATTGTGGAGTCTCAGGCCACACGTGGAATCTCTTGAGAACTCTGAATTTTGGAAAAGTTTCCTCAAAAATCTGTGACCGGCATTAACTCTTTGAATTGTCAATCCCTTGAAATTGCCTTACCATTCCTTTTCTTAGGACTTTGCCTTTGAATCACTCATAGAGCATTTTACCTTCCCCTTAAGAACTCGGCAAACTTATTTCATTCTCAACAATTCTGTATCAAAACCTGTGAGATAAAAGATTTCAAGTCTGCTTTGGATTGCAGTGGGTTCTGAGTCTGCTCCAAAATTAAAACCAATACGTGCTCTCATACAACTAACTTCAAACACACACACACACACACACACACACACACACACACACACACACGACTGTAAGCTACAGGAGGGTATCAGCCATGTATCTCTTCTCCCATCTCCCCTTCACCCCAGCAGAAGACTGGATTTTTATTAATGAAGAGGTGAACCAGATGGACTTTGTTCTTGGGGATACCAGGCATTGCTGACGAGAGAAGGACCCTCCTGAAAACAGGAGGATTAAATGAAATCTTGACCACTGAAGAAAAACATCACAATCCATTTCTCCCACTTAGTCTAGAGGAAAAACAACAGTCAGACTTACAATCTCTTTATTCTATTAAATGGACCCACCCAAGAGAAAATATCAATGGATGTGGACAACCAACACAGACAGGCCAGGTCTCTGCTCATTTTCCCAGAGTGATGCCACCCACACAGAGCCCTGCAGCTTTTCAGTGTCTCACACTTTACTAATAGACAGTTAAGGATCATTAGAATGTAAGGAGTGAAATGAAACAATAAGAAGCACAGGAGGAGGTACTAAAGCAAACATAATAACAGAGGAACTCAGAGGAAACAATACAGGAAGCAGGGAAAGTTCTACAATCCTCCTCAGCAACATAAAAGATACTGCATCAAGAGAGAGAAGGGTGCTATGCTGGCTATTCGGAGGTTTCATCTCTTTACTTCTTCAAGTCCAAAAAATTAAGGTTGCCGGATAAGCGACTTCCAGATTAATGAAGTATCACCAAGATGATTTTTAGTAGCAAACATTATTTAAATATACTAACTGTTATGGCTCCATCACTGTTGGAGAATTGACACTTCGGAAGTTAACCCTATGCAAATAGAAAGGAAAATCTATATAAACCAATTTGATTTTTTAAATGCTACTTTTCTCAAAATCAAGATCTACTAGACTTTGCTTTCACAGGAGATAAAACAGCTATGCCATCAGCCATGGCATTTCTAACTCAGCTGCAATTCATGGTGATCCTGAACTCTCGGAAAATGAGCAATAAATGGAAAAATGTGATTCTCACTATAATCAATATTTAAATACAACATTAACGGTATATTTCTTCACTGTGAACTTTGGAAGATGGAAAGGAAATGGGAAAAATAATTACTGAGCTTACTATGTGCCAATTGTATAAACTACCTCATTTCATCCTCACAATAACCCTATTAGGTGGGTATTATCCCTGATTCACAGATAAATAAACTGACCGTTGGAGAGATTAAATAACTGGCTCAAGGTCAAGGAAAGCAGGAAAGCCACCATTCAAAATGCAGGTTTGATACCCAAGGCTCGTGGGTGCTCTCTGCAATATGCACTACCTCTGCGGCCCCAAAGGGAGACATCATAGCAGGAAAGGAAGATCATTTGTAATCATCAACCCAAATCAAAGAGCTCGCATTGGATTTACATCTTCTCATGCCCATGATGACAGATTTTTAAGGCTGCCATCCCGTACCCTAAATCCAATTCTCATATAGCAATTGCAGCTTAGCTGATGATTGGCAGCTTCTCATGTGAACAGAAGGAACACTCAAATAAATATGAATAAGAGAGCATTAGAAAAGTAATCAATCACTCCTTTGCTGATCTGATAAAAACAATACATCCAATTTGTGACCTGCAGAGCAAGCTTCACAGATTTTTTATAATAAAGGTATGAATACCATAAGCAATGATGTAAGAAGACAAAACTGTTTCTAGGAATAATCAACTCACATGATAAATGCAGTCACCGGGGGGGGGGGGGGGGGGGGGGAAAGAACCAAAAGGATTTTAATTGAAAGTAATTTAAAACCAACCCGACAGGAATAGAAAAGTAATTACCAAACACA
>CAUYQG010194151.1:0-10583 GCA_963574415.1 Tarsius wallacei
TTTTTTGAGTTGGAGTCTCACTCCGTCGCCCAGACTGGAGTGCAGTGGCCGCTCCCGGCCACTGCAGCCTCGACCTGCTGGGCTCCGGCGATCCTTCCGTCTCAGCCTTCCGAGTAACCGGAATTACAGGCATGCACTACCACGCCTGGCTGATTTTTGATTTATTGTAGAGGTGAGGTCTCGCCAAGTTGCCCAGGCAGGTCTCAAACCCACGGGCTCAGGGAATCTACTCACCTCGGCCTCCCAAATCACGGGATTATAGGCTGAGCCACCGAGCCCGGCCTATTTTTATCTTTTCCAACAACTCACTCATGCCCCTTTGCAATCAATCTCGTCAACTCCATCTGAGACTATTAATAATCTCATTTCTCTAACTACAGGTAAATTTTGTCAATTTGCAACTTCATTGAACTTTAATCATACAGTATATACTGTTTTGTGATTGGCTTATTTCTCTCAGCATGTTTTTGAGATTTATTGATGTTATTGTACGTTTCAGGACTTTATTCCTTTTTACTGCTGAGTGCTAGTCCACTGTATGGGTGTATTACAGTTGTCTATTGACTCATCTGTTGATGGATATTTGGGTTGTTTCAAGATTTTGGCTAGTATCAATAAAGTTGCTATGAATACTCATGCCTTTATAAGTCATTTTGTGGATATATGTCTTCATTTTGCTTGGGTAAATGCCTAGGAAGCATCATGAAAGACCATGTATTGTATGGTTCCACCTATGTAAAATGCCTAGACAGGCAAACTCATGGAGACAGAAAGTAGATTCGTGGGTTTTTTGGGCTCAGAGTTGGGGAGTAATAGAAAGTGACTCCTCCTGGGTAAGGGGCTTCTTTTTGGGGTGATAAAACTTTTCTAAAATTGTGACAGGTGTACAGGTTTGTGATTAAATTTTTTAAAAAACCTTTGAATTGTTCACTTTAAGTGGGTATCATAGAGTATATGAATTATATCTCAGTAAAGCTGTTATTAAATAAAGAAAGAGAGAAGCCTGGAAAAATCTTGTGATGCCACAGAGCAACAAAGTGCTCATCATCATCCTTGCAAAAGAGAACGACTTTAAGACCTTTTGTGCATTTTCTTTCCATCTGCTGTGCTGAGATATTTTTACATACATATAATTTTCCATAAACTTTTTTTGATTCTTGCTCTTTTCCTATTATTATTATTATTATTTACAATGAAGAATCCTTATTTTTTTTAACAGTTGTTATGTTGTTTTTAAAAAACTTTTTATTTAGAAACAATTATGGAATTTTAAAAACATTGCAAAAATAGCACAATCCCTGCATATCTTTCTTTCAGTCTGACAAAATGTTAACAACTTACATAAGCCAGTATAATGATCAACACCAGGAAATTAACACTTATGCAATATATGCACACAACTTGTGTACAACATAAAATAGTAAGTAATCTACAGACCTTATACAAATTTTATCAATCATTTTATCAGTGTCCTTTCTGTGGTCCAGGATCCAGTCTAGAGTCAAATATTAATGTTAATTGTCATTTCTTTTTAGTTTCCTATAGTCTAAGATAATTTCTCAGTCACAGCCTTGACACTTTTAAAGAGTACTGGCCAATTATTGTGTAAGATATGTCTCAAATTTAGTTTGGCTGATGTTTCTTCTTGATTAAATTCAAATTATGCAGTTCCACAAGAATGCCTCGTAAGTAATTCTATTAATTTTCTAGGGCTGCCAACACAAGGTACCACAGACTAGGGGGCTTAAACAAGAGAAATGTATTTCCTCATAGTTTTGTAGGTTGGAAGTCCAAGATCAAGGAGTTGGCAGGGTTGATGTCTTCTGAGGCCTCTCTTCTTTAGCTTGCAGATGGTTTTTTTCTGTGCATGTGCATCTCTGGTTCTCTCTGTCTATTCCAATCTCCACTTTTTACAAGGATACCCATCAGATTGGATTATGACCCACCTTAATTACCTCTTTGTAATTTCCATCTTTAAAGAACCCTCTCTCCAAGTATAGTCACAGTCTAAGGTAATGGGGGTTAGGACTTCAACATATAAATTTTGGGGGAAACAATGTAGTTCATAAGAGTAATGTTCTATCTTTCTCTGTACATTGTATCAGGAAGCACAGAGGTTGGTATTGGTGAGGCTAACTTTAATCATTTAGATAAGGTGATGTCTGTCAGGTTTCCCTGCTATAAAGTTACTCTTTTCCCCTTTGTAATTAAAAGTATCTTGTAAGGATATACTTTGGGGCTATATAAATATTCTACTTCTCATCATAATTTTGCCCACTAATTTTATTGCCTGTTGATGTTCTTGATGTCACAATTATTACTGTGGTACAGGTTGATCCAAAATTCTGCAATCTGAAATGCTTTAAAATCTGAAACTTTTTTTTTAGAAAGTAGGATTTATTGAGAGGACAGAAGAGCTCCCAGATCAGGAGGGACCCGAGGGAGTTGACCCAAAATCTGAAACTTTTTGAGCTTTGACATAATGCCACCATAGAAAATTCTACACCTGATACATTTGATTTCTGATGGTTCAATGTACACAAACTTTGTTTTATGTACAAAATTACTCCAAGTATTGCATCAAGTTACCTGCAGGCTATGTGCATATAAAACATAAAAGTTTAGACTTGGGTCCCATTCCCAAGTTATCTCATTATATATATGCAAATATTCCAAAATCCGGAAAAAGATCCAAATTCCAAAACAATTCTGGTCACAAACTTTTTGAAAAAGGAGTACTCAACCTGCATTTGTTACATGGTAATTTTCTATTTCATCATTTCTTCCTAGTTATTGATGCTCTAATATAAGAAAGAGCCTTTCCTATTCCTCCATTTATTTATTTATCCAATTGTTTATTCCTATGATTATGGGCTCATGAATGTTTTTGTTATTCTGTGGGCTATAATTTATTACTATCATTATTTATTTGTTTCTCAAATTGCCCGTGAGGCTGGCACTTGGGTATTTTTCATGTTTCCATAATTTCTGAGCATTTGGTTCCTTTCTGGCACCATAAAATTTTCTTTCTTTCTTTCTTTTTAAATTTAATAACAGCCGTACCAAGATATAATTTAGATACCATATACACTTCATCCATTTAAAGTGAACAATTTAAAGACTTTTAGTTTATTCAAAAAGTTGTGTGACCAGCACCACAATGAATTCAGCACATTTTATTATCCCCCAAAAAAGTTCCTTACCACTTTGCAATTACTTCCTGTTACTCCCTGTCTCCATAGCCCTAGGAACTTACTAATCTACTTTCTATCTTTATGTACCTGCCTATTCTTTTAAAATTCCATTTTAGTTTATTTATTTAATTTTATTTAAAAATGTAGGGTACAATTCAGGATTAGGTATACAAGTGGTCATCATACAGGTAAAGTTTGGGCCTCTGTTTTGTCCCAACTTTGCCTTGTTTGAGATCAGGTCCCCTTGTTGATGTTGTGTCCTCCCCACATCCCACAGTATCCTGCTACTGCCAATCCCTTTCTTATAGTACTATAGTAATGTTCAGGATCCATTTGTGAGTAGGAACATGTGTTACTCT
Source organism: Tarsius wallacei (assembly GCA_963574415.1). Classification (NCBI taxonomy): domain Eukaryota; kingdom Metazoa; phylum Chordata; class Mammalia; order Primates; family Tarsiidae; genus Tarsius; species Tarsius wallacei. The sequence continues at coordinate 3,554 of CAUYQG010194151.1, forward strand.
GTTCTTTGTTTCTGTGATAGATCAGTAAGTATGATAGACTTTAAATCCATCCAAGTTGCTGCCAAGTCCATATGTTTGTCCTTCTTTATGGCTGCGTAATATTCCATTGTGTATATGCACCACATTTTTAAAAAAATCCAGACCACTTTTGTTTGGCAGTGCACTTGGTTCCATGCTTTTGCTGTTGTGAATAGTGCTACAATAAACATGTGTGCACAGGTATATTTTTGTAGAATGATTTGAGTTCCTCCAGGTATATTCCCAGTAGGGGGATTACTGGGTCATATGGAAGGTCAGTGTCTAGTTCTTTTAGAGATCTCCACACTGTTTTCCAAAGAGGTTGAACTTGTTTGTATTCCCACCAGTAGTGTAGAAGTGTTTCTTTTTCTCCGCATCTTTGCCAGCTTCTGTTGTTGTTTGTTGATGGCCAGTCTTACTGGGGCTAGGTGGTATCTCAGTGTGGTTTTGATTTGCATTTCTCTGATGATGAGTGAGGCTGAGCACATTTTCATGTGTCTGTTGGCTGCCCATATATCTTCTTTTGAGAAGTGTTTATTCATATCTTTTGCCCACTTTTTTTTTTTTTAAGTTGGAGTCTCACTCCATGGCCCAGGCTGGAGTGCAGTGGCATGCTCATAGCCACCTCAGTGTGCCTGCTGAGCTCTAGCGATCCTTCCACTTCAGCTTCCAAGTAGCCGGAACTGCAGGCGCATGCTACTACACCCAGCTAATTTTTGATATATTGTAGAGATGAGATCTCGCCAAGTTGCGTGGGCTGGTCTCCAACCCATGGGCTCAAGCAATCCACTCGTCTTGGCCTCCCAAAGTGCTAGGATTACAGGCTAAGCCACCAAGCCCTGCCTTTTTCCGACTTTTTATGGGACTGTGAACATGGTACCCAATGGGTGGTTATATGCCTCTTATCTCCCCTCCCTCTCTCTTCTATTTTTTTTTTTATTATTTTATTATTTTTAAATTTTTTTTTTGAGTTGGAGTTTCACTCTGTCACCCAGACTGGAGTGCAGTGGCCGCTCCCGGCCACTGCAGCCTCCACCTGCTGGGCTCCCGCTATCCTTCCGCCTCAGCCTTCCAAGTAGCTGGAACTACAGGCGTGCGCTACCACACCTGGCTAATTTTTTTTGATTTATTGTAGAGATGAGGTCTCACCAAGTTGCCCAGGTGGGTCTTGAACCCGCGGGCTCAGGCAATCCACTCACCTCAGCCTCCCAAAGTGCAGGATTACAGGCTGAGCCACCGAACCTGTCTTCTCTCTCTTCTTTAGCAGTACCCAGTGTCTGTTGTTTCTGCCTTTGTGTTGGCATGCCCAATATTTAGTGCCAATTTATGATTAAGAACACACAGTATTCAGTTTTTGTTTCTGTTATAGTTCAGTTTGAATGATGGTCTCCAGCTGCATACATATTGCTGCAAAGGACATAGTTTTGCTCTTCCTTATGACTGTGTAATAGTCCATCATTAATTTGACCACGTACCACATTTTCTTTATCCAGTCCACTTTCAATGGGCCTCTGGGTTGGTTCCATGCTTTTGCTATTGTGAGTAGTGCTACAATGCACATATGTGTGGTGTCTTTTTGTTAGATTAATATATATTCCTTTGGGTATATTTCCAGGAGTGGGATTGCTGGGTCAAATGGTGGCTCAATTTTTAGTCATTTGAGAAAATTGCATAACGTTTTCAAGGTTCATCTGTGTTGAAGCATGTTCTGGTCTCATAGAATAAGTTGAGAAATATTCCCATCTCTTTCATTTTTGGAGGAGTTTGTATTGTATTCACATTATTTCTTCCTTAAGTTCCATCTGGACTTGACTGTTTTTTTTTTTTTTTTTGAGTTGCAATCTCACTCTGTCACCCAGGCTTGAGTACCACGCTCATGGCCACCGCAGCCTCGACCTGCTGGGCTCAAGTGATCCTTCCACCTCAGCCTTCCAAGGAGCTGGAACTACAGGTATGTGCCACCACGCCCAGCTAATTTTTTAATTTATTGTAGAGATAAGGTCTCACCAAGTTTCCTGGGCTGGTGTGGAGGTGTTTTAAATTACAAATTTAATTCTTCTTGTAGATGGGTCTTTTGAGGTTATCTATTTTTTTAAAATAAGCTTTGGTAATTTGTGTCTTATGTGGATTTTTAAAATTTCATCTAAGCTTTTGAATTTATTTGCATAAAGTGTTCATTGTATTAACTTTTAATCTTTAATATCTGTAGAAATTTAAATAATATGACTCCCTTATTTCTTTTTTTCTTTTTTTTGAGTTGGAGTCTCATTCTGCCGCCCAGTCTGGAGTGCAGTGGCACACTCACAGCCACCCCAGCGTTGACCTGCTGGGCTCCAGCGATCCTTCTGACCAGGTCTCCCCTCTTACGTCTAATATTACTAATTTGTGTCTTCTCTCTTAATCATTCCTGCTAGAATTTTAGTAATCTTCTTAAAGAACCAGCTTTTGGTTTCATTTTTTTCTCTATTGCCTTTTTTGTTTTCTATTTTATTGACTTCCACTTTGATCTTTATTATTTCTTCTGCTTAATTTGAGTTTAATTTTCTCTTCTTATTCCAGTTTCAAATGTGGAAGCTGAGCTTATTGATTTGAGACATTTCTTCTTTTCTAATATAGCTGGAGTGCAATGGCACGCACGCTCACGGCCACCCTAGCGCTCACCTGCTAGGCTCAGGCGATCCTTCTGCCTCAGCTTTCTAAGTAACCAGAACTACAGGCACGCCCTACCACGCCCAGTTAATTTTTTATTTTTTGTAGAGATGAGGTCTCTCCAAGTTGCCCGGGCTGGTCTCGAACCCATGGACTCAGGCAATCCACTCGCCTCAGCCTCCCAAGGTGCTGAGATTACAGGCTGAACCACCAAGCCTGGCCATTGATTTTTAATTTAATTTTTTTGTGGTGAGAGACTATTTTTTGTATGAGTTGAATTCTTTTGAAATAATTGAGACTTGATTTATGTCCCAGTATAAGATTGTTTTTTGTATGTGTGCATTTGAGAAGAATATTTATCTTGCTGACCTTGGGTTGTGTGTCTTATAAAAGCCAACTAGGTCAAGTTGGTTGATAGTTGCTCAAATTTACTACATCCTTGCTGATTTCCTGTCCATTTGTTCTATCAGTTATCGAGAGATTGAAATTTCCAGGTGTGGCTGTGGATTTGTCTATTTTTATGAGCAACATTTTGAATAGCAAGTATCTAGTGTCTTCTGATTCTTACTGTCTTGGGAAGCCTTTTCTGACCTTGCCAGCTCACTCCAGAATAAGGTGCTTCTAGAGTACATCCTACCTTTTCTGTAAGAGCATTTACCCCAGCGTTTAATTGCCTGTTAATTTTTCTGTCCTCCCACTAGATCTTTTTGTCTGAGATAATAGGGACTGGGTTTGGCTATGTTCACATATGAAAGACTCAATAAATATTTGATAATATAGGAAAGATACTTAAGGCCCAGTAGATGAACATGTGGCATAACTAAAATCAGAAAGAAGAATTCAGTAGAGTTAGGAAATTGTTCCAAGGAGGGGCAGTGAGAATATAAGGATCTTGAAAATGAACAAAAATTATTGGGGAGGGCAAGATTTCACAACATAAAAAATGAAGAGTGAAAGTGAAGAGCATATCTGACACTGGGTTTTAGTATCTACTCAAATTAGGAAGGTTGTATTCTTGATCTTTTTTGTTTCCCTTCATAGCCTTTATCCAAAGATCCGGGTAAAATGTTGACAACAGATGGAATGTGGGCCTTATTTGAGAGTTCATGTATCTGCCCAGGGGTCACAGAGATTTACAAGGGCCTTCATTGGGTGTTGTGGTCAGGCTATAGTAAATGAGAGCTTTACTTTGTCTATAGTAACCAGAAGTAGGACAGTCACAGAAAAGTGAGGCATCACAGATTGTGAAGAGAGCTTGGGGACAGAATCATTGGTGTGCAGTAAGAGTTTGAGGACACATGCAATATTCTGAACAGAAAAGAGGTGTAAAAACAAAGCAAGATGGAGCTGGTTCAGGACAAAGCCTGAGAATGAGAAAACGCTGACAGAAATGTCTTTTTCAAAAGTCTTGTGATGTGGGGATGGGCCAGCAGACTTAAAAGGACAGAGCTGCTCTCTGCTAGAAAAGGTACAATCTTTAGAGCTGGTACATTCAGTGTCATTCTGTAGTAGTGATAGAATGATGCTCTTTCAATACTTAAAGATTCAACTTTATAGCGCCAAGGTGAATGGTGAGCAGCAATCACTGAATGATAGGAAAATGGATAGAATGGATGGAAAAATGCAAACTTCAGGGAGTATTTATCTCTCATGTTTCCCTCAGAAATTTCAACTTGGTGCATAACTTCATGTTTCCTACTTTCTCTCTTCAGGCTATCCAGGTTGCCTCTGCCTTAGAATTTGATAGGCAGCTAGGATTTTTATTTTCTCTTTTACACAGTTCTGATTTATTTTCTCTGGATCCTAGAATGTTTTGAAAGTAACTTGTTTACCCAAGTTGTTGAGCTTAGGGTTTTTAAAGATGAGTCCTCTTTCCTGTGTCGTCAGAGTGTATTAATATTTTCCTACACTGGGCTTTGATTTTGCATGTACAATATCTTCATAAAGAGATAGGTAAGAATTCATTCAATTGCTCTGCCTTAGCCACTCACATACCCACTCTCCTTGTGTATTGATGTGGGAATTTATTCAGATCTCTATCTAGGCACTGACAATATAGATATAAGTAGATATATGTGTAGATATGGTTGTTGCCCTTAAGAAGCGCATGGTCTAATAGGAAAGAAAATTAATGTATATTGTTTAGTTATCTGTATAACAATTTATGATTTCCCATAAATCTGTTGGTCATCTGTGGGTTTTCTGGGGCTCAGTAGGAGGTTCTTCTTGTCTTGCTTGGTGGTCTGTCATGTAAATACATTCAGCTGGCAATTGGCTTAGCTAGAAGATCTAATATGGCTTCACTCCCATGTCTGGTGCCTCAGTGCTCCTCCATGTAGCCTTTCTCTTTCCTTATGGTGTTTCATCATTCAGTAGTCTAGTCTAAGTTTCTTTATAACAAGGTGATCAGCTTTACCAGAAAGTGGAAGCTGTCAGACTTCTTAAAGGAAAGGACCAGAAAAGGCATCAGTTCTGCTATATTTTATTCTTCAAGGAAAGTCACTATGCCAATCCTGACTCAAGAAGAAAGTCTGTTGACTTAATGGATGAAGTGGCACACTCAGAGGGAGAGAATTGATGGCATACCTTTTGGGAGTGTACTTTCCACAGATACAAATAAATGAAGCCATAGCTAAAATTTAGTGAACACTTCTGTGTCAGACAGCAGGTCAAACACCTGACATGTATTATCTCCTGAAATCTTCATACATGAAATCTTCGTACTTGGTGACACAGAAATCATTCTTAACTTTATCTTATAAGTGAGTAAATGTAGGCTGGCAGGAGCCAAATAATCTCAGGTCAAATATCTAATAAATGGCAACATCAGAATTCAAATTTCTTGGAGTTTGGTTTGTTGGCGTTAGAAGAGGAAGTTGAGTGAAATAGTTAAGAACTTAATCTGACTTTTTGCTCTTTGCTCTTCTGCCATGAGAGCACACAGCATTCATCCTCCTTTTGCCCTTCCACCCTTCTGCCATATGAGGATACAGAGTTCAAGGTGCCCTCATTAGACACCAAGTCTGCCAGTGCCTTGACCTTGGACTTTTCAGCCTCCAGAATGGTGAGAAATAAATTTCTATCCTTTTAAAGTTAAAGGTCATCACACTGTAATAAATGTTGTGAGAGAGGGTTCAACTAAGAAAGATCTCTTCTGTTTGAGAGTTCAGAGATGTCTTTAGAAAAGATGTTATTTGAGTTGGACCCAGATGCCTAAGGATGATTTAAACAGGAACAAATTGGTGATTTAAGGATTTCTTGCAGGTGGGAAACATCATGAATGTATATTTGAGGAGCGGAATCAGGGGCATACACTGAGATCAGCAATCAGTTTAGCTTGGACGGAATCTATAATTCAAGGAAGGAGATAGCAAGAGCTGATGGAGCAGGAAGTTTGAGGCCAGATTGTGAAAAATACTTGAACACCAGGCTGAGATATTTGGATCTTTAATTAGTGAAAACTTGGAAGACAGTCAGTGTTTTGAAACAAGAACTTTATTTTTAAAGGTTAAAATCACAGAGTTGAGCTGGGCTTGGTGGCTCAGCGTGTAATCCCGCGCTTTGGGAGACTGAGGTGAGTGGATTGCCTGAGCCCGCGGGTTTGAGACCTGCCTGGGCAACTTGGTGAGACCTCATCTCTACAATAAATCAAAAATTAGCTGGGCGTGGTAGTGCGCGCCTGTAGTTCCAGCTACTTGGAAGGCTGAGGCGGAAGGATCGCTGGAGCCCAGCAGGTCAAGGCTGCGGTGGCCGGGAGTGGCCACTGCACTCCAGTCTGGGTGACAGAGACTCCAACTCAAAAAAAAAAAAAAAAAAAAATCACAGAGTTGGACTTGATACACTGAAATGTAGATACTGAAGGCAGAATAAACAAAGAGAATGTTTTCTCAATGGGTCATCTTTTGGGATGAAGAAGAGGTATGGAATAATAGAGATATTGAAGGGTTTGGTAGAGAAGAACACAGGGACTCAGTACCTATGCACATGAGCAGGGGCTTAACAAAGCGTGTGTGAAAAGGCAAAGTGTAGTCTCCCACCCCTTTTCGAAGAATAGAGATTGAGCAGACTTGAAGACTGAGCAGACGAGGAGAACATACCATTACTTAAATTCGGGGGCTATTGAATTGATGTTAAACAATGCTGTCAACCTGATGAGGGCCCAAGGTAGACTTCTGGGAGTTGGTCTGAAGGTGAGAGTCATTTATAATGAAGGAACATGACACTTTTTCTTTAGTTAAGTTTGCAAGATATTGTAGATCAGTGACCTGGTTTTCTCCTCTTCACTTTGTTACTTTCAATCAAACACAACAGTAACCCAAAGCCAGTTAGTTTTCTGACCTGCTGCATTGGCTTTTATTATTTC
>CAUYQG010194155.1:0-16822 GCA_963574415.1 Tarsius wallacei
GTGTCTCCCCATCCCCAGACAGATATTTACCACCATTAATCCCATCGCCCTCCCCCCCCCCCCATAGTTTCCCACCACTGTCAGTCATTTTCTTGTGGTAATACGTTGGATGATCAAGGTCTACTATATGAGTGAGAATATGTGATACTTAGTTTTTTGTTTTTTGTGAGAGGTCACTCAGTATTACTTTTAAAAGCCATGTACAATTTTCTAATGATTTATTAGGTAGTGTTTTTTGTTTTTCGTTTTTTTACTTACAGGCGTAATTTAGTCTAATTGCATAATACTACAAGAAAGGGATTGGCAGTAGTTGGAAACTGCTGAGTGAGGGGGTGGAATTGTCAGGTGAGGAAAACTACCAGGGGAGGGAGGGGCACACCTCATCAACAAGGATAGCTGCATAATGAACATTTGTTTACCTAACCTTGAATTGTATCCCACATCTTTAAAATAAAAAGAGAGAGAGAGGAAAATAATAGAACTGATATTCCTACAGAAAAATTATAGCAAATTTTTAAAGCATTATCTAGTAGATTAAGCTTAATTTACCTCTCCTTGAGTGTTGTCTTGTCTTAGTGACTTAGTAGAATATAACGTGGAATAGTAAAAGTTTCTTTCTTCACAGTAAATAAACTTTTAAGGCTCTTAACCAAATGATCAAGTGTAATGTCACAGTGACATCATGTTGATATAATGTACATTCAGATAGGGTGAAATGGGAAGCACAATTTATCTCTGTGGGATTATTTCTGAAAATATGGCTTAATCACAAGAAAATCATCAGAATTATCCAAGGTGAGTGCCCAATCACACTTCAAAACTCTCAAGGTCATAAAAGCAATTTTAAAACATGCTACAAATCAGAGGAGACTAAGGAGAAAGTATGACTAAAAGCAATATGACATCCTGGACTGGATCCTAGAACAATAAAATAACATTAGCAAACCCTGGTGAAATATCAATGAAGTCTACAATTTATATAATGATGATGTGCTGGAGGACTTCTGGGAAGATGGCAGCAGAACCAGCTGGATTATGTGAGTCCCGGTATGAGTGAGTGAGTGTATGGGAAATTCTCTCTGCGTGTCTGTGAGTTGGTGGGCGTGTGAGTGGCTGACTGAGTAGGGACTCAGGAGCAAGTGGCCAGGGCTCTCCTGGTGAAGCAGTTTGTGCCACAGCTGCTCTGCTTGGACCCTAATGTATCCCAGGGTGCAGAAGCTGAGCACCATTTTTTAAAGGTCAGCAAAACTCTTCCTGGGAAGAAGCTGCCAAGAGAGACTGCAAGCTCCATGCTCTACCTCACCAATGTAGTGCCTGACCAAACACTGGCTGACAGCAAGGGCTGTGGAGGGAGCACAGCAAGGGAGGCAGAGGTAGAGTCCAAATGGAGAAAATAAAACAGGCACCCTGCCACCATCATGAGACCTGGACAGGATAGTGTTCCAGTATGCTCACTACAGACCTGATCTCTGTGAGCAGTGGATTAACTACTCAGAGGCTGATCATGACCCAGAGGGAACATCCCCAAAGCACAAATTCCAGGGGTACAAGATGAATGCTGAGTCTCAGGTGTCCCACCTCCTACCCTGATTCAGTCATGGTACAAAGAGTAGTGGCTCTCAGGAAACCCATACAACAATCAATGAACATTGTGATTTGCAAGTAGTTTCTGATCCCAGCTCCCCATACTCTACCTTACTCTGTACTCAAATCTACAAGAGATGGCAAAGCTTCCTATCCACAGCCCAGTTTGCAAATAGAACAAATTCAGAGCCCTGATCTGGGAAGAATAGAGGGCTGAGCAAACATCAGAAGTGAAATTCTCTCTCACTGTCACTGAATAATGGAACTAAAGAGAAAAGAAAGAGATCTGTCACAAATGAGGAAAGAAATCAACAGAAGAACACAGGTAATTCCCAGTGTAATAAAAAGAAAACAACTGAAAAATAAGACCTCAGAGTCCAAACAATGGAAATCACCAAAGACTGGCCCTAGAATACAACAAGGATTAGGGAATGGATTGAAAGAGTGAATAAAACTTAAGGAAGACAAGATACAACACTGAAGTAACTTGTGACAGAGATTTTGGCCATAAAAAATTTCATCCAGGAATTAAATAATAAAATGACAAACTTGGAAAGCAGAATTGATCAAGCAGAAGAAAGAATTTCAGAACTTGAAGACTGAAACATGAAATTAACCCAGTCTGTAAAAAAACATAGAAAGAAAACTCAGAAAGAAAGAACAAAGTTTCCAAGAGATGTGTAATTATATCAAGAGGCCAAGCCTACATGTGATTGGCATCCCAGAAGAAGAAAGGGAAACAGAGAACACCTTAGAGCAAGTACTCCAGGAGGTTATTCAAGAAAACTTTCCCTATCTCACCAGAGATGTGACCATCAAAACACAAGCAATATAGGGAACACCAACAAGACATCAAAGGAGAAGACCAACCCCTAGACACATAGTAATTTGCCTATACAAAGTAGGTACAAAAAAAAAAAAATCCTAAAGGTAGCAAGAGTGAAAGGTCAAACTAATTACTGGGGAAAACCAATTAGAATAGCTGCAGAGCTATTGGCGGAAACACTACAAGTAGAAGGGATTGGAGTAAAATATTCAAAGTCCTCAAAGATAAACAATTTCAAACAAGAATTTCCTACCCAGCCAAGCTCAGTGTCATCAGCCATGGATAATTAAAATCTTTCCCAGACATCCAATCCCTAAGAGATTAGGCAGCTTCCAGACCAGCTCTACAGGAGACACTTAAAAAGGTATTAAGCACAGAAGAAAGAAAAAAAAAAAAGATGAACCTAACTATGTGGATAAAAATCACATTTTAATAATAATCCTGGATGTGAATGGACTAAAACACCACTGAAAAGACACAGAATGGCAAACTGGGTAAGAAACCATTGCCCAATAATTTGTTCCATCCAGGAAACCACAAAGGACACACACAAACACAAAGTTAGAGAACAGCAAATAAATTTCCACAAAAGAAAGCAGTAGTTGAAATCTTAATATCAGACAAAACAACTTTTAAGCTATCAAAAATGGAAAATGATATGAAAAGACACTACATAATGAAAAAAGATTCAATTCATTAACAAGAAATTTCCATCTTAAACATGTATGCACCCAACACAGGAGCACCAGCGTTTATAAAGCAACTACTAAGTAAACTAAAAAAAAAAAAAAGATATTGACTCAAACACTATTGTAGCTGAGAACTTAAAATATGCCACAAACAACCCTAGGTAGATCATAGAGGCAAAAAAAAAAAAAAAAAAAAAATCAACAAAGAGATCCAGAACCCCAACTTGACTCTTGACCAAATGGACTTAATATATACCTACAGAATACTCCACCTCCACCCAACAAGCACAGAATATACATTCTACTTATCAACACACAGAATGTACTTCAAGATCAATCACATCTTTGGTTATAAATCAAGCATAAACAAATTTCATAAGATCGAAATACTGCCATGCACCTTCTCAGACCACAGTGGAATAAAAATAAATATCAGCACCAACAAAATTCCCCCCAAACCCACAAAGCTATTGACACTAAACAGCATGATACTGAATGAATATGGGGTCACACAAAAATCAAAGCAGAAATTAAAGGATTAAAGAATTCCTGGAAAAAAATAAAAATGGAGAAGCATTTTACCAAAACCTCTGGGGTGCCATGAGACAGTTCTAAAAGAGGAATTTATATCTGTATGAACACACATCAAGAAAATGAAAAGATAACAAGTTAATTGCCTAATAAATCACCTAAGGGAGCTGGAAAGACAAGACTACCAAAATCCTAACTTTAGCAGAAGAATCCAGATCACCAAAGTAAAATCCCAAATATAGAACAAAGAAGACAAAAATATCATAGAAAAAAATCAACAAAGCAAAAAGTTCTTTCTTTAAAAAAAGAATAAACAAGATTGATGGATAGGGCCCTAGTCAGAATAACCAAGCAAAAGATAGAAAAGGCCCAAATAAACACAATGAGAAAAGCAAAAGTTCAAATCACACCTGACCCCCCAAATACAAAAGATTATCAGAGATTAATATGCACACCTGTATAGAAACAAACTTGATAACCAAAATGAAATCGAGGACTTTCTGACATCACACAACCTCCAGAGGTTGAGACAAGGGGACATTGAGACACTATATAGCCCAATAACAACCCAGGATATTAACTCTGCCATAAGAAAACTACCTACAACAAAAAAGCCCTGGACCATATTACTTTCCAGCAGAATTCTACAAAACATACCAGGAGGAACTGATATCAATCCTTTTGAAAATATTCCAGGCAATCAAGAAAGACAAAATTCTTCCAAATCATTTTATGAAGATCACATCACACTGATACCCAAATCGGGTAAAGATCCAACAAAAAATGGAACTACAGGTCAATATCCCTAATGAACATAGACGCAAAATTTATCAACAAGAGTCTAGCAAATTGGGTCCAACAACACATCTCAAAATCATCCATCATGACCAAGTAGGCATCATCCCTGGGATGCAGGGCAGATTCAACATCTGCAAGATCATAAGTGTAATTAAATATATTATCAGATGTAAAAATAATCACATTATTATATCATTAGATGCAGAAAAAGATTATGATAAAATCTACATCCCTTCTTGATAAAATCCTAAGATACCTGAACACCTAGATATAGAAGGAACATACCTCAATAGTAAGCACCATCTATGATAAATCCACAGCCAGCATATTGCCAACTGGACGGAAACTGGAAACATTTCCCCTGAAAACTAAAACAAGACAAGTCTGTCCACTCTCACCCCTCCTTTTCAACATTGTGTTGGAAAGCCTAGCCAGAAGACTTAGACAAGAGAAGGAAATCAGGGGTATCCAAACAAGAAAAGAGGAAGTTAATTAATCCCTCTTTGCTGATGATATAATTCTATACCTCAAAAATCCAAGAGAATCTGTCAAAAACCTGCTTACACTGATAAAGGACTTTGGCAGTCTCAGGGTACAAAATAAATGTGCAAAACACAGTTGAATTCTTATACACCAACAACATATAGGCAGAGAACCAAATAAAAAGCACAATCCCTTTCACATTAGACACATACACACATACACACACACACACACACACACACACACACACACACACACACAAAAACTCTGCAACTACCTAACCAGAGAAGAGAAGGATCTTTACACCAAAAGTCATAAAACACTGCTCAAAGAAATCCAAGAAGACACAAACAAATGGAAAAATATTCCATGCTTACGGATTGTAAGAATCAACATTGTTAAGATGTCTGTTCTAGCAAAGGCAGTCTACAGATTCAACACAATATTCATTAAATTATCAACATCATTCTTCTCAGACCAGGAAATGACAATACAGAAATTCTTATGGAAATATAAACAGCCATGAATAGCCAAAACAATCCTTAGCAAAGGAAATAAAGTGGGGAGCATCACACTTCCAGACTTTAAAGTATACTGTCAAGCTACAATAATCAAAACAGTCTGTTATTCATATAAGAACAGGCATATGGGCCAATGGAACAGGATAGAGATTCTGGAAGCAAAACTTCAGTTTCTTAACCAACTCATATTTGATAAATCCTCCACCAACAACCATTGGAGAGAGGAGAACCTATTCAGGAAATGGTTCTGGGAAAACTGGCTGACCACATGCTAAGAATTAAACAACCCATACTTATCATCATACACAAACATCAACTCTTTAGCCAGGGTGGTGGCATGCGTCTATAGTTCCACCTGCTGGGAAGGCAGATGTAGAAGGATTACCTAAGCCCAGCAGATTGAGGCTGCGGTGGCCATGAACATGCCATTGCACTCAAGCCAGGGTGACAAGAGTGATACTCCAACTAAAAAAAAAAAAGAAGAAAAAAAATCAACTGTAAATGGATTAAAGACCTAAACATAAAACCTCAAATTATAAGAACCTTAGAAAATGTATGAGACACCCTTGTGGAAGTTGGAACTGGCAACCAGTTGCCGATCAAAACCTCAAAAGTTCATGCCATAAGAGATAAGACAGGCAAGTGGGACCTCATCAAACTGAAAACCATCAAGAGAGTGGAGAGACAGCTTACAATATGGGAAAATAACTACATATCTAACAAAGGCCTAACATCCAGCATCTGCAAGAGATTCAAAAGCGCTGAACGGAAAAAAAAAATGTCATATTAAAAAGTGGACAAGATATGAATAGACACTTCTCAAAAGAAGACACATTAGCTGCCAAGAGATACATGAAAACATGCTCAGCCTCACTAATCATCAAAGAAATGCAAATCAAAACCACACAAGATTCCATCTAATTCCAGTCAGGATGGCCATTATCAATAACTCTAAGAAAAAAACAACAACAACAAAACAAACAAATGCTAAAGGTTATACAGAGAAAAAGGAATTCACCTGCACTGTTGGTGGAAGCATAAACTAGTACAACCTCTGTGGAAAACAGTGTGACAATTTTTAAAAGATCTAAAAATTGACCTTCATATGATCTAGTAATCCCTCTTCTGGAAATATACCTGGAGAAACTCAAATCATTTTAACATAAAAGATGCTTGCACATGCATGTTCATTACATCACTACTCACAATAGCAAAAATATGGAACCACCTGTGCTGCCCATCAAAGTGAATTGGATAAACAAATGTGATACATGTACATGATGAACTATTTCACTACCATAAAGGACAAAATTATGGACTTTGTAGCAACTTAAATGGATGTATAGTCTATCATACTCAGTAACCTGTCACAGAAATAACTATCTGAGTACCACATGTTCTCACTCATAAGTGCACCCTGAGCATTTGCCGTAATACTACATGAAAGAGATTGGCAGTAGCTAACTACTGCCAGGGAAGGGAGGTGGGGGTGGAGGTAGGCACATGCCATTAATAAAGGAACCTGGTCCCAAACCACGTGAAGTAAGGATAAATGGGAGTCCCAAATCCACCTGTATGATGAACACTTATGTAACGAATTCTGAATTGTACTTCATATCATTAAAATAAAATAAAAAAAGAAGTGACACACAAAAAATATCAAAACAGATTATTCGTACGTGTTAGAGTCAGTCCAGCACCTGTTAGAGTCCCTCATGCTGAGTAGACCAGCTCTCGCTCCTCCTTATTGGAGATTCCTAATAGCTTGGGAAGGTGATTGCAGACATCTTCCAGATCCCTCTGGTAAGATGCTAAAAATGTCAGCATCTCAAAAGTCCTCAGTCATAGCTACATGACCACTTCAGTTCATTATTCAACAAAATCAAAGTCATTCATCTCTGACTTTCAGAAAATACAACACGAGAGAAAAAGATTTTGGAGGGCTTTTTGAGTAGTTTTTTAAAAATGATAAATCCATCAACATCCAATGAGTAACTAATTACAATTCTTTACAAAGACTTCTAACAATAGAAAAAGAGGTAACTTTTTTCAATTTATCTTGTATTAACCAATATTATCATGATAAAAATCCAGAAAAAAATCACAATAAAGAAGAATATGGATCAATTATTCATAAAAATATAGACACATAAATCATCAGAAATAGAAGCAAACTGAATTTAGAAACATGTTAAAATATTTACACACCATGATTAAGTAGTATTATTTTCATAAAATGCAATGTTGTCTTAATATCAGAAGCTCAATCAAGTTATTATACAATATTACTTCAGTATAGAGAAAAATGATTATTTCTATGGGCACAGAAAAACACTTTTCCAAAACACCCATTCTTGATAAAACTCACAGTACTACAAATAGAAAAGAATGAATGAGACCTGATGATAGTCATATATAAAAGCCTATATCCTTAAAATAAAATGAAAAAAATAACCAAAAACAAAAAAAAACTATAACTAACATTATACAGAAGGGCGAAAGGCTGAGGGTTTTACCTGTAAGTTTGAAAACAAGACAAGTTAGCTACTGCCAATCTCTTTCATGTAGTATTATTTCAGGGTTACCACTCTATTCTGCGTTGTACTGAAGGTATTAGCAAGAAAATTACACTTTAAAAAAATACTCCACATAGAAAAAAGAAAAAAAAAAAGATGTACCAATGTTAATTTCTTAGTTTTGAAAAATTTACTGTAGATTTGTTAACATTAGAGAAAACTGGATGAAAGGTATAGTCATTCTCTATGCTATGTCTTTACTATATTTCTGTAATTCTAAAATTATTCCAAACAAATTTTTTGTTGAAATGTATTTAAAATAAAAGTCAAATAAGAGAGAGTTATGTTTGGGAAGCATTTTTTTTGGGGGGGGATAGTGATACAAAAGATGAAGATTAAAATGTAAGTAGAGATCTCACTTCCATTACCACCTACCCCACTTCTTTCCTAACTCAGTGTTGTAAATCTTGATCTTATCTTCCTTGTCAAAACAGATAGTCAGGTTTTTGAAAATAGATTTAAAAAATAAAAATTTAATACCATAGTTCTTTCTGAATTGTTGCTAGTTTTGCTTAGCAGAGTATATGTAATTCTAAATTCCTCTATTCAAAGATTTATTTAACTGATAAAATGAAAATTGGCTAACCTTGCAATTCTGTTGGAAACAAAGTCCAATTTGTACTTTTATCTTGTTAAGCAATACACTTTGATAAATTCAGCTAGCCAAACCATATCATCATGGCATCCGTGTTGGAGCTGGTCCAATAAATCACAACTCCATTTCTGCGTTCTCTGACTTTGTAAATTTATTGTTTTCTCTTTTGGCTCTGCACTATCTCACTCTGGCTAAAAACATAGTAGGTTTTGTTTGTTAGTTGGTTCCCTCAGAAAACAATTTAATATGTGCTTCACAGATGTTTTCTTATACTGGCCTGAGGAGATACAGATGTCTGACTCTGCCTATCTCCAACATAGCAAAAATATTCTGAATATCTTTTAGGTGCTGTTTTTCTGCAAAATTCTTGGTTAACACTTCTTGAAATCTAACCACATACCTTTGAATACAAAAACATCTATTATAATAGTTAAAAGGAAATTGAACAATTAGAGCTACATTTTGACAGTATTAAATTGTACTGATCACATATTAGGGATAGCCAACTATTTAGTACTACAGAATAAATTATAAATATGAAGCCAAATCTGTCTCATTCAATCTCTAGTTTAGAAAGAGATATGTGACTAGTTAAATATTTTTAAAAACAGTGTGCTTAAGAATGCTCAGGTTACTGGTTTGGCAATCCAAAAGTAAGTAGGTAGGTAGACAGATGATAGAGATAGATGGAGAGATAGATAATAGATATAGATAGATGGTAGATTAGATAGATATAGACAGACAGACATACCTGTATAATAGGGTAAGCATCATAAACCTTATTGAGACTATAGTTAAGTTAGATCTTAAAGAATGTGAAGGCATTTGCCCAATATTAATTACCTTATTTCAATTCCAAGACTATTTTGAAACCTTGAGACTTCTGTTGTGCTGTTGCTGTTTATAGCCTACAAGCAGAAACACTGACAGCCCCAAGGAGTCATGCTTTACATGCATACCAGATCTTGTTTTGAACACAGAAAAAAGGCAAAGGTATTCTGAGAAGTATAATCTAAGAATATTCTTTCTTACTCACATTCCCTTCCTGTATTAGCTAATTATCACTACACTGGAATTGATGACATAGAATGAATGACAAAAACAGGACAACCCAGAGTTATATTTCCTTTCAGTCATTTCTTATCAGTAAGTCAATGGTGAAATAAGCTAATATATCAAAAAGTGAAATGAAAAGTCATTTTAACTTTGTACAGTTCCACCATTCTAGTAAGAATAAAGTACATGCATATGTATGATGAGTTATTAAAAATGTGCAATTTTGAAGATTCCACAAAGTTAAACGCAGTATATATATACTTTTTTTCTTGAAAGCAGGATTTATTGAGAAGACAGAAAAGCTCCCACAGTGGGAGGGGACCCAAGGGAGTTGCCCTAAATTCTCTTATATTTATTGAAACTGTCATTGTATTATACAATATAAAGATGAACACTAAAATTTAGGTTAAAATCTTAAAATTTTAATTTTCATTACTTAGAATAATATAAAGATCAAATGAAATACACCATAGACAATTGAAAATAGAAGCCAAAGAATGATGGAATATATTTTACATTTTAGTATCTTTAACAGCACTGTTTTGGGGTATTTTGCTGCTATTATTCTTTGCTGTATATTACCACTTAAGCAAGGTATTTCATATTTTTTTTTGTACCGGGCCTCAAATTAGGTAGCTGAAACTACAGCTGAAAAAATGGTAGTTCTTATTTGCATTAACTTTGAATTGTTTCTTTTTTATTTGAAAGAGACTTTGCATATGAAGGGTAGCATGGAATAGTGGTTAAGGAAAAGACTGAAGACGAATATGCTTGAAATTTAATCATGATTCTACCACTTATAAATTGTGTGATATTGTTTAATTTGGAGAGTATGTAAGCCCCCCGAAACTTATTTTTCTTATCTGTAAAATGGGAACAATAAGATTAATTACCTCATAGTGCCTTGTCAACTTAGATTATATACTTAAATTATATACTTAGAAGTCTGGATAATTATATAGGTGCTGAGGCCATGGAAAATACTTCATAAATCTCTTGCTGTTACCATTATCATTGCTCTATGTGGACATAGAACTCTTTCCAGACATGGCTACAAAATAGAAAGTAATGATGAATGATAATTAATTAGAAATTATTTCAGAATGGAGAAGGAATTTTACAGAACAGAGTGCAAAGTAAACGTTTATAGGAATGAATTGAACTGAAAATTCTCTAGCCAGCTTAAATAAGAAGCTTGATTATAAGTGGATTGATCACAGATTCACTATTTAAATCATGGTTAAGTGGAAAGTAACATTTTGTCAAACGATTTAGAATGTTTGTGGATTAAATATACAAAAATTTGAAGACATTTGAAAATTACAAGTTGCAAAAAAATTGGAGGCATGGGATAGTTTGTCTCAGAAGGAATTAAGTTCTCTTTCACAGAATATGAACAAGCACTAACTGAGGAAAAATTTTTTAGAAAGGTTATTATACAAAGGATTCAACATCAGATAGGTGGATTATATAGCATGTAGACTCTCTTATAAAATATAAATGTGAGGTGATAAGAGAAAGATACATAAGAGTGAAATAAAATATTAAAATATGTAATTTGGTCAAGAAAATGGTCACTTGTGGATAATTATAGGTAAGTTTTACCTAATGGAGATTATAGCAACAACAACAACAACACATAAAAACAAAACCAACAAAACATTAACAAAAATGAAGAAAGGAAAAAAATCTAAAGCATATGTACATATATTATTTCTTTAGATAGTTTGGAGGAAAAGTAGTAATTTTTTTTTTTTTTTTTTTAATTTTTAAATTTTATTTTAAAGATGTGGGGTACAATACAGGCAGTCATTGTACAGATGAATTTTGGGCCTTCCTATGGTCCCCACTTTGCCTGGTTTGAGATCAGGTACCCTTATTGATGACCAACCAATTTTTCTTCTTGCTCTTGCTCTTCTGCACAGCTCGATCCTGCTCTTCAAGCAAAGTCAGACACAGATGACAATATCTACGATAAAGCTTTTGGCTCTGCTCTTGCTGGGTTTTTAAAACATGCTCAATGTTCTGCTGAATGGTTTTGAGGTCGTCGATGCTTTTTTTGATTTCACGGCAAACATCCCTAATGATTCCTGTAGGTGTATCCAAAAAATGCCGGAATTCATTCCATGAGTCTTGCAAAGCTGTTTCTGCATCAAGACTGCTTTCCCCAGGGCTATCACTTCCGGGATCATTTGCCTTAGCTTTCATCGAGGCCTGGTCAGCTTCCTGGATGAGTTTCATTTTCTTGGGTGCCATGGCTGGCTGTCCTCAGGACCTCGCACCTCTGCCTCACAGGGCGTCTGCGATCCGGAACCTCTGTGGGAGCAAACGGCCTTGCTTGCGCGCGCTCCTCGCTGATTGGCTCAAAAGTAGTAATTTTTAATGAAAAAGTATTTAACTTGAACAAGTGAAGAGAATTATTTTATCTCATAAAACAAAATATAAAAATAACTTCTAGAATATTACTTTGAGTTTACCTTGACTGTGGTAATATTGTATGACAGAGAGATTTACCTTGGTTAAATTTATTCCTAATAATTTATTTTATTTTTTGTAATTATTGTAAATGTGATTACTTATTTCTTTTTCATGTTCTTCCTATTACCACATAGGAATACTACTAATTTTTTGTATGTTGATTTTGTGTCTTGCAATTATGAAACAGCTAAGCTAAAACATTAAAGAAACATTTCAAGGTATTGGTCTGGGCAAAGATCTTTTTTAGCAAGACCTCAAAAGCACAGGCAATAAAAATAAAAATAGACAAATGGGATTACATCAAGCTAAAAAGGTTTTGCATATCAGCACAATTTCTCTTACCCATGCCAGCTCTGATATGTCTCCCTTTCTTTTCTTTCTTCTTTCTCTAATAAACTTTTTTCTAAAACTTAAAAAAGAAAAGCTTTTGAATATCAAAGTGAAGAGACAATTTACAGAATTGGCGTACATATTTACAAACTATCTATCTGAAAATAAATAAATAGATAAGAAACACAAACAATTAAACACAAAAAAGTAAAGAAAAAGAAAAAAATAAAAAATACACAAAGGGTATGAATAGATATAACTCAGGAAATAAAAAATACAAATGACCAACAGATATGTGAAAATACACTCAAAATCACTAATCATCAGGGAAATGTAAATCAAAACCACAATAAGATATCTCACAAGAGTCAAAATGGCAACTATGAAAAAGAGAAAAAAAAACAGATGCTAGAAAAAAATGGAGATAGGAACACTCATACACTGCTGGTGAAAATGTAAATTAGTATAGCCATTCGGGAAAACAGTATTAAAGTTTCTCAAAAAATTAAAAATAAAACTACCATATGATCTAGTAATCCCATTCTTAGATATATATCCAAGAGAAAAAATATTATATTGAAGAGATATCTTCACCCCCATATTTATTTCCTCACTATTAACAATAGCCAATATATGGAATCAACCTATGTCTATCAACAGATAAATGAACAAGGAAAAGTGGCATGACATAATGGGATATTATTTAGCCATAACAAAATTAAATCCTGTCGTTTGCAGCAACATGGATGGAACTGGACGTCATTATGTTGAGGGAAATTAGTCAGTAATAGACAAATATTGCATGTCTTCACTTGTATGTAGAAGAGAGAAAAATGTTGATCTCATGGAGATAGTTTAATGGTGGTTCTCAGAGACTGAGAAGGATAGGGAGTAGAGGCATCAGAGAAGTTGATTAATGGGTACAAAAATGAAATTGAATTGAAGAAATAAATTCTGGTGTTCAGTAGCACAGTAGGGTAACTATAGTTGACAGCAATTGATTGTATGTTTCAAAATACCAAGAGAAGAGATTTTGGAAGGGTCTCAACACAAGCAAAAATGATAAATGCTTGAAGTAATGAATATCCCAATTGTTTGATTTGATCACAATACACTGCATGTATCAAAATACCACATGTACCCCAGAAATATACATAATCATTATGCACCAATACAAAAATAAGCAAGTTATATTCATATGTGTTAAAATCATGTTTATATTTGTTAACGGAAATGATCATATATCACTTCTTTTCCTGCAATGTCTCCTCAATAATGGGATATCTTCCAGGCATTTTTTTCTATAGTCAACTCTCCATTAGAGTAGTTCAAAAGATTCACATTTTTAGGTGTATTCACACAGTATTAGAGACCATTTTCTCATAGGCCTAGTCCACATCTCCAGTCTTGATTATTGGTTAAAACAAAGAAAAGGAAAAAAAGGTAATGTTTTGATCATTATTGTTATTTTGTATCTAGATCCCAACAACTTAATACCTGTGGAGAGATGCAGTGATGTGATTTAACTTCATTTCCAGAATATAGTACCCAGCATTCACAGTGCTACAAATTTTGGTCCAGACTGAACCGAAGTACTTTGCATCCCTACTTCTTGCCTGATTCCAGTCATGATTTGATATTAAAATTAACTTCTTTTCTACTACTATCAATTCAGGTATTCTCACTTAACCATTACTATATATCAAAATCTTACTTACACTTCAGTTTTTCTTGCAATGCCATCTTTAAAGTGATACCGTTTCTTAACAACAATCAGATATGATGATATCTGAAAAGGCTGTGTTTTCTTTTTTTTCTTTCATTATTACTGATTTGTTAATTATATTATGAACATTAATAGTAATCTATTTTAATTCACTGTAAATTCATTAATGACAACACCAAGGAAACATTATTTTTGTATCTTCCTGGAAGTTTTATACACAGTAGGCATTCCTTAAGAATACATTAAGGGAAAAGGTTGGGAAGATGACAGCCTAGTCAGTCAGACTATGTGAGTGAGTCAGTGTATGGAAAATTTTGTGTACGTGCTGGTGAGTGAATGGGTTTGCAAGTGGCTGACTGAGTGAAGGCTAGAGAGCTAGTGGTCAGGGCTCTCCTGGTGCAATGGCTGGTGCCACAGCTGACCTTGGACCCTAGTGACTCCCAGGATGCAGAAGTCAAGAGCCATTTTCTATTTCTTTTTATTTTTTTATTTTATTTTTCAACTTTAAATGTTTTATTTTAAAATTGCGGAGTACAATTCAGGGTTAGGTATACAAATATTCATTGTGCCGTTACTCTTGTTGATGAGGTGTGCCCTCCCTTCCCCAGGCAAATTCCCACTACTGCCAATCCCACCTCCCCACACTCCCACATCCCCCACAGTTTCCCGCTACTGTCAATCCTTTTCTTATAGTATTACAATAGTTGTTCAAGGTCCATTTATGAGTGAGAGCATGTGATAATCAGTTCTTCATTTCTGTGAAGGATTACTCAGTATTATAAACTCTAAGTCCATCCAGGTTGCTGCGAAGTTCATGATTCTGTTCTTTTTTATGACAGTGTAATATTTCATTGTGTATATGTACCACATTTTTTTATCCAGTCCTCTTTTGATGTGCAGCACGGTTGGTTCCATGTTTTTGCTATTGTGAATAATGCTGTGATAAACATACATGTGTAGGTATCTTTTTTATAGAGTGATTTGAGTTCTTACGGGTATATTCCCAGTAGGGGATTTTGGGGAGTATAGGGAAGATTGAATTTTAGAACTTTTAGAACTTTTTTTAAAAATCAACAAACCCTCCCTAGGAGGAAAAGGCTGGGAGAGACTGTCTAAGTGGGGGCTCTTGAGCATGGGGCCAGGCCCCTGGTGCAACAGCTGGTGCTACAGATTCTCTGCTTCATCCCTGGATCTTCCCAGGTAGCAGAAGTTGAGCACCATTATTTTTTTTTTAATGGACAAAATGTTCCTGTGAAAAAGCAATGAGGAGAAACTATTGCCCCAAGTTCTCCTTCACCATTGCAGCTGGAGAGAGACTGCCAGCTCCCTGCTTTGCCTCACCACTTCAGCTCCTGGCAGGGCACTGGCAGCAGGGGATGTGGAGGGAGTCCAGAGGCAAATTCCCATGGAAGAGAACAAGAGAGGCAACCCAGCACCATCTTGAAGGTGGGGCAGGAAAGTGTTCTGACTTGCTCACCACGGAGAAACAGACCTGATTTCTGTGACTGGTGGATCAAGTGCTCAGGGTTTGATCATGACCCAGAAGGATTATCCTGAAAGCACAAACTTCAGAGGGTCCTGATGAGTGCTAAGTTTCAGGCATCTCACCCCTACCCTGATCCAGATGCGGGATAAAAGGTGTGGCCAGAAAAGGATGAGGAAGAACTCCAAAGATCAGTGGTGAGTCCAGAGCTGACCCTAACCCCCTCTTCCCCAACAATCCTCTGAACATCAGACTGAGAGGGACAAACATAAGCTGTGCATGGACGTCAGTTGCAATAGGAGAATTCCATTCCAGGATAGGTCTTGCTGGGGCTACCCCCGGTGAACACATACATGGGGAAGAGACAATCCCATACCTCCCCACTGGAGCTCTCCCTGACCATGTGAGAGTGGGAGGGGAGGACTGCAGCCCCACCCTCCTCCACTGCCCCTCCTCCTTCCCTGTTTCAGACAAATGGGAGAGAGTGAAAGAGGGGAGTGCAGGAGAGACCTGATTAAAGGAACAATTACAGAGCCTGCCACAAGTGGGCAGGTTTTTTTTTTTAATTTTCAATTTTTTTTTAATTTTTTAAAAATTTTTGACTGTTAGTTCATCTATTTTTAAAAAAATATTTTTCCTTTGTGCATGAATGCATATGTGAAGATTTGATCTGCATCCCCCCCAATTTTTTTCTTTTCTTTTTCTGTTTCTTTCTTCTTTTATTTCTTGTTTTCTGTTTATGTGTGTATGTGAATGATTGAGTGTTCATCTTTCAATTTTGTTGTTGTTGATGGTTTGCTTTTGCTTTTTTCTTTTTTTTAATTTTCATTTTTTATAGTTTAAGGTGTGTGTCAATATATGGGTGAGTGCTTGACGTGAATTCCTTTTCTTTCCTCCAGTATTTTGTTTTTCTTCTTTATTCACTTTGTGCTAGTCATGTGTGTGTGTGTTTAGTTTTCTTGTTTTTTTTGTTGTTGTTTGTTTTGTTTCATTTTGTTGTTATTCAAGTTTGTTTTGGGATGTGTGTGTATGCCTGTGTGTTTGTGTTCAATATTTTTTTGCATTTGTTTCTGCTTTGCATCGTCATATAGAGTGGTGGTAGGGAGTGGGTGAAACTATGCCTGATTGGTATCTCAGAAAAAGAAA
>CAUYQG010194161.1:0-18910 GCA_963574415.1 Tarsius wallacei
TGGTAGCTCACACCTGTGGTTCCAGCTACTTGGAAGGCTGAGGCTGAAGGATCAACTGAGCCTGGGCGACAGAGTGGGACTCCAACTCAAAAAAAATAAATAAATAAAAAGACAAATTGAGAAGAAAATGCCTACTTTTACAAGTTAGTAGATTGGATTCTGGTTACTAGACAAAAAAGTGGGGGAAAAGTCAGGGTCTGGGCGGGGGGGAAGTGTGGGAAGTGGAGTACAGGAAATAGAGAAAACAAAACCTTGTCTTTATTTATTTATTTATTTATTTTGAGTTGGAGTTTCACTCAGTCGCCCAGACTGGAGTGCAGTGGCTGCTCCCGGCCACTGCAGCCTTGACCTGCTGGGCTCCGGCGATCCTTCCGCCTCAGCCTTCCAAGTAGCTGGAACTACAGGCGCGTGCTACCGTGCCCGGTTAATTTTTTTTATTTATTGTAGAGATGAGGTCTTTCCAAGTTGCCCAGGCGGGTCTTGAACCCACGGGCTCAGGCAATTCACTCACCTCGGCCTCCCAAAGCACGGGATTACAGGCTGAGCCACCGAGCCCAGCCAAAACCTTGTCTTTCTTTTGGAATGTGATGCATGAGGTATCTGTGAAGCTACAGAAGGCACACTGGTGTTTCTTTCTGGGCTTGTGAATGCTCAGATTTCCCTCATTTATGTTTCAACAAATTTTATGGAGCACTTGCCAACAGCAGGTGCTGTTCCAGATGTTCTGGAAACATCTGTGAATAAAATAAAGATGGCTGCCCTCAGGGAGTCTAGGTTTAGCAAGGGGGTGTGTACAATACACACAAAAAATGAGTGACTATTGGAAGTCAGAAGGTGCTAAGTGTTTGGAAAATAAGACAAATCGGAGAGGGGGTCAGGAGCGTGAGGTTAGGTGCATGGTCAGACTATGATGGTAAATAGTGTGACCAGAACATTACGTCTCCTTGAGAAGGAGGAATTGAACAAGAACTTGAAGGAGGTAAGGAATTCAGCCAGGTGGATATCTGAGGAGAGAACGTTCCAGGCAGAGGAACAACCCTTGCAAAGCCCATATGCCGGGAGGGCATCTGGAGTGGAGAGAGGGAGGGAGAGGTAGACAGAAGAGGTGAAATCTAAGAACTGCATGAGGCACCATGAATTCCCTCTATGTCCCCTTGTTTTATCCCGCCACGTCCCTCTCCTCCAATTTCAAAACCCTTCTACAATTCCCTTTGGAATGTGTGGCCCATTTTCATGAAAATTACTTATAGTATTATCCCAGACTCTAAATGATGTCTTCGTCTTCTTGTTCTAATGGGAGCCCAGCCCTTTCCTGAGGATGCTGCTTCTTTGGCAGCTCTCCAAGGATGGCTTCTTCAACAGAAAATCTGGGTTCATGTTCTTACTGTGCCAATTAATCGTGGGACTCTGGGCAAATCCATTAATATCTTGTGTCCTCAGTTTCATTATTTGTAAAATGGGATAATAGAAACCTATCTCTCAGGCTTGTAGTGAAGGTCACATGTGGCAATGCTCCTGAAAGTGCTTGCCACGCTTACTCAAGGGTGAGCTTTGTCACCCAGTGTGGCTGATGTGGCCAGTGGCCCACCATTGTATCTCATTGGCTCTCTTTTCTACATGCTTGAGTATCCTTGCTGTGAATGCCTGAGATTCTCTGGCTTTGTTTTAGCCCCAGGAGTGTGCTTAGCAGCTTGTGTGGCAAGTTGAGCTCCAGCCAGCTAATGTCCCCAGAAGCAGCCCTGGGCCAATGACAGACAGACGTTGGTGGATAAATACTGCAGCTTCCTCGCCCTTAGTTGGGTCAACTCTGAGGTGTGTTCTGTACTGTCTTCCAGAGTTCTCCAGCGCAGTTACACTCCAGTTTCCCCGGCAGTCACAGGCTTGGTAATACTCTCTTTCTCTCTCTCTGTATCTGTCTTTTTCTCCCTTTCTTCTCCCCTTCCGCAGAGGATCTTGCTCTATTGCATAGGTTGACGTTCAGGGGTACAATCACAGCTTACTGCAGGCTCCAATCCCGGGTTCGAGCAATCCTCCTGCCTCAGCCTCCCGTAATATACTTTTCTTAGCTTCCTTCCTTCTTGAGTTTATTCTCTTACTCCCTTTCTGATGTTTTCCTGGATTGCAACTTGTTTCAGATCATCTGGCTTCAAAGTCAGTGCCTTTAACCACTCAATTATAATGCCTCTGATATTGCTTCAGATATTGTTTTGGATAAGGGTTATATTACATGTGTAACTGGATTTACCTGCTCCATGAACTTCAAAACAATTAGTCACATTCTTTGAGATTTTCATACTGAGCTTAAGATGTCTTGAGAATCTCAGTTGCCAGGTAAACAAGAAACCTAATAGGCTCCCTTTCTGGTTCCTTTCTATTTCTATTGTTTAAATAAAAACTCCAAACACTGTGGTACTTCTGAAATCTGAAAAGGGCCTTTGTCTAACTTTCACAGGTGTTGTATCAGCTGTCGCCGTCCCCCCACTCAACCCCCATCAGGCCCACACTGTGACAGGAAAAATGAGTCCTCCCCAGTCTGCACATGGGGATGGTTCACTCTGAAATGGTGCCCCTGGTTCACTTCCTGGCACCTCCGTTCATCAAGGACAGGTGGGGAATCCCATCTCACATTTCCAGCCTTGAGAAAAGTACTTTCTCATTGGCCTTCCCTTCCTCCCACATGCCATACTCAGGTTCTGCTCCCTAGATCACCAGTTCCATGTCCAGGCGGTGGCCAGAAGGTGCTTCCCACATCAGCAGGACATGTGTTTAATGTGGCCCTTCTTCATTGACTCTAAGTCCCTCGTCCTGAGTCCAGCTCACCAGCTTAGAGCTTTGCTATCCTAGGGTTAATTTAACTTCAGAGCCATCCTGGTTTTATAAGCCCTGTCTTTACATATCAGATAACTGGGGTAGGTTAAAACTCAGTTTCTTGCCTCTCAGAAGATCCTGAACTCACTTAAATTGATCCAATGTCTCCCCGGAGTTGAGCCTTTTTAGGAAGACAAGGATCTCAGGGAGTGGAAACTTTGACTGAGACACAAAGATTTGGGTTCCATCCTGATCCCAGGGCAATGTATATTTTTATTGTTCCACATCTTCCTAAAAAAGGTTACTCATGTGACAATCTCAGGGCAAAAAATGGTTCACATCTCTGGGGACACATTATTTGAAAACTATTCATCGGTGCACACCTATTCTTTACATCCTAGACAAAATGTTTTGTCGAGCCTCTGTTTTAAGGAGATTCTACAATCGTGCACCTCATAGAGATATTTTGTTCTGCAATGGACCGCATATATACGACCATTGTCCCATAAGATTATAATGCAGCTTAAACATTTCTATTGCCTAGTGATTTGTGTTACAATTGCCTACAGCATGCGGCACAGTGACACGCCACGCAGGCTTGGAGTCTGGGAGCAATAGGCTATAGCATATAGCCTAGGTGCGTAATGGGCTATAATCTAGGCTTGCTCTACGGTGTTTGCACAATGCTGAAATCATCCAATGATACATTTCTCAGAATGTATCCTGGTGGTTAAGTGACGCATAACTATATTCTCCTCAGAAGCTCTGATTCCAAAAGAATAAAGGCCAGAGATGAAGTGTTCCCCTTCTTTGTACCTAGAAGACCAAACAACTTGTGGTTTTCCATTTTTACAAGGAAGCTGGTGCCAGAAATAAGTTTAAAATATCCCTCTCTCCGCCTGTCGAACTGGGATAGGCATGGTCCTGGAAAAGCAAGGCAAAAGACGGGAAGAGACACAGATTCCAGCAGACAAACTCAAAACTCACTTGTGAGGAGAAAGTCTTGACCAGTTGCAACCAGTGGCAGTTATTTGCTTTTTTGCATCCTAACCTACTGCAGTTTGAGCCACACAAACCTACATTCAGTTTTAGCAGGCTCTGTTCTCTATTTGTTTAACATCTATAACCCGGCTTCCCAGGTGGATTGAAAGCTCCTTAGAGCTTAGCACAGTGCCTGAACACCCCAGGCATTTATGACTGGGAACCACCATGTTCTTATTTTCAGGCAATCACATACAACTGCTCTCAGATGCTCATAAAATGGGGAGGAGGAAAGAAGATGCCTCAAAGATGGGTGACCATGAGTTTACAATATGACTCTGAATAAAATGTTATTTCCCCCAAATTTTTCTGATGAGGACAACTGCATTTATCTTCCTCAAAAGTCCTTTCCTTTGTTCTGTTTCTATAACACATTCACTTTTTTTCTTACCCACCGTACAATGCTATTTATAAATAGGCATTCAAGGAGCCATATTTTAGATATTCTTGGACAGCATTTAAAAACTCAAATTTTCAAGTATGTGTCACGTGTACCACCTCAATGTACAGATGCCGTTGGCTATTTCCAGTCTCCCTTGCAGCTAGGGGTGGCCACATGACTTGGTTTTAGCCTATGAGCTGTAAGCAGAAGTCTTTTACATGTGGCTGGTGACATAGCGTTGACTTTTCTGGATAGAAAGGGACAGATTTTGTTGTCAGAGCCCTTTCCCTTATGCTCTTCTTGTCTCAGCCCAGGTGATTTTGACTAGGCACATCTTGGAGCTGCTCTTCCACAGAACGTAGTTTCAGGAAGCGCTGAGCTACCTACAGCCAACACAGGGATTTCTTTAGATCCCATTATCGCCCCGCTCAGTGTGTCTGCGTGCCTGAAATTCTGTGTTAGGAATGTGACCGGTTGGAACTCTGGAGATGAGGAATGCGCTGAGTTATCTTTTTGGATGGGTTTTTGTATTATTTTCCCATAAGAGGAATGGATTTTATTTGTTAATTTTTTAAACAGTTTTTTAGCCATTAAAGTAACACATGATTATAAAAAATTCAAACTGTATAAAAGCTATTAAGTGAAAGTTCTCTTCTTCCTCTAGAAGAAAATTTCTTTAGTATTCTTCCCGTCTTTCAATTTTGTGTATTTATATTTATTTATACAAAATAGCATACTACATGATGTTTGCAACTTACCTTTAAAACTTATCTCTTCTCAGCACATGTACATATATCTTAGTATCAAAAATTGGCGCATAGTAGAAAACACTGTATACATAAATCATAATCATTAGAGAAATTCAAATTAAAACCACAATGTGATGCCTCTGTATACCCATAACGTGCATTATGGATAATGCTACTATGAACATGGATACACAAATCTGCCTTTGAGACCCTGCTTTCAATTAGTTTGAGTTAATATCCAGAAGTGGAATTGCTGCATCATATGATAATTCTATTTCTGACTTTTTTGAGAAATGACCCTACTGTTTTTCATAGCAATTGTACCATTTTTCATTCCCATCAACAGTGCCCAGGGAGTTTTAAAGTATTTTTTATACAAACTCTTATGTGGACCCACTTGACTAAGTATTACAATTTATATAAATTAATACAAATTTACTATATATTATATTTCTGAAAATTAAACTTGTATTGACTTTAAAAAATAAAATGTAAATTTGTACTGATTTTTTTTTTTTTTTTTTTAGAGGCAGAGTCTTGCTGTATTCCCCTATCTGGTTTCAAACTCCCAGCCTCAAGTGATTCTCCCACCTCAGCCTTCCAAAGTGCTGGGATTACAGGTGTGAGCCACTGTGCCTAATAGTTTTCCTCTCATAAATATGGCATTCAGGAAAAAAAGAAAAAAAATGTGTGCCAAAATGGATCAAAATTATATGGAGTTGTTACAAGTTTGGCAAGAAAGCAGTATTTCAACCACTGAAAATGATTTAGTCACTAACATTGACGTTGGAATAGAACAATCGTGGAATTCAGAGTTAATAAAGAATCTCTTTTGAGTTGTTAAGAAAAAAGTGAAGAAAGGGAAATGTTAGACATTTCAAAAACTTGAAATAAGACTGTGAGCAAGAAAGTAGGAAAATCCTGTTTGTAATAAATTTTAATAATGCTTCAATGTGGACACCAATTTCCAGTAAAACAAAAATGACTTTAGTAAAACATGATTTTATCCTTATTCAAACAAACATGAGATCCAAATGGACATCATCTATTTTGCATGATGACATTTTTAACGTGTAAAGGCGACTAGACAGATACATGTGGCTGGCTTATTTTAAATAATTTTTGTCTTTATTTGTCTTTCAATGCATACTTTTTTGGCATAAATGCAACAGAATTTGATATTTGCAACTCAAAAAAGGTTTTCAATGATTGAAAGAAATTAAACAGATTTTTTTTGTCATAAAAATTCCATGTTTCATCATGATGCTTTTCTAAAATGAAAATATTTTTTGTAAATTATTTAAACTGTTTAACAGATGATTTGCTGAAAGCAATAAAATTAGAGAAAAAAATTGGTGGAATGTTTTGTGAGTTATTTTAAATGTTGTTATATTTGGTATAAAAGTAATATACTTCTTAGAGAACGACAAAAATTATTGAAAGTCCAGAGCAGAGCTAATCATAGAGCTAATTATAAAAAGGGATTCATGACTTGTTTAATAAAATACAAACAAAACAGTAATGCTACTAGGAAATCATAGTACATCTGAAATATTATTAGAAATAGAGGAAACACAATACTTTAATTTTGATTATATACCAAATGTAGTTCATTGTTAATAAGTATGTCACATTATCAGGTATGTTTAAGTTAAGAATAATGTCATATCAATAGAAGAAGACTATACTGACTTTATTGAAATGAAAGAAAAAAGCGGATGTGATCTGGCTTGTGAAATTATTAATGAATTGGAAAAAGATGATATTAACATAAAAATGCTCCTTGCCAGGGATATGATAATAGAGCAAATATGGCTGGTGTCTACAAGGGTATTTAGCCATTATTTCTCCTCAAAATGATTATGCCAAATTAGTGAAATACTCAGCCCATAATCTTAATTTAATATGCACAAATGTTTCTATGCATAGAAATATGAAAACCATTTTTAGTATTGTACATAGGATGTATACTTTTTAGTGAATTCAACAAACAGATGGCATATTGTGTCTGTTCTAAGAATTACATTATGGCTGGTGGGCACCAAGATCAAATGCAGTCAAGGTGCTTTTTATACAAATTAAAGATATAATGCCAAATGACAGAATACATCATGCTATAATTAAAGGCATCTTGGTGCACAGATTACACATTTTTATGAAAATTAAATGGGATTATCTGTATGGGATAATGTCTTAAACCAAGTGGAAAAAGTTAGTAAAACTTTACAAAAAAAAAAAATGCCTATATATAAAGTTGTATGCTATCCCTTTACTATAATAAATGGGAAAAATTGCATTAAAAGCTTGTTTGATTAGTAAAAACTTTAGCAAGATATACGAATATATTTCCAGAATTTGTAAATAAATGAAAAAAAACCTTAAAGATGGAAATCTATAAATCACTGTGTGAAAGTATCAATTATTACGGAAAAATGCATAGCAAACAAAAATTGTGGAGCTTATAGATGCCTTAATTTCACATTTAAAATAAAAATATGAAAAATTAGGTAAAGTATATTCACATTTTAAGTTTTTAACTAGAAATATGTTATTTTCCATGATTGCATTTGATTTTCAAAAAGCAATCACTGACTTGGTTCTTAAATATTCTAACAATTTAAGTCTTGCAGAAATTTTATCTAAAGTAGTTTTAAGTAGTGTACAATATTAATAATTTCCAATATAAAATCATTATTGTGTTTGGATTTTCTAAAATTGATTCAAGTATTTGACTTAGTGGAATCTTACCCAAATTTGGACGTGCCCTTGAGAATTTTTTTTTTTTAGCAGCAACCACAGTGGTGCCTCGTAAAAGAAAATAAGATAAAGAAGTAGACTTTGAAAATATTGTAGATGAATTAATTTGCTTCCATCAAAGCCAGGACACAAAATTATAATACAGTCTGTTTTGGTATAAATAAAATCTTTACATTTAACATAATATCATGATATACAAAGTCTTAGGGGAACTCTACATGACTTAGAAGTCCTGCTAGCTTGCCAAGAGGATAACGAAGAACATAAATATACCTATTTAAATATACGTATTTTTCTTTTTTAAAATATTTTTATTACTTTAGTGTTCTGGAAAAATGTCCACAAAATACATAAAAACATGTATATGAGGGGTGCAGTTTTTCATTTGTCTCAGTCTCCAATGAGACTCGGTGTGGCGCTTAAGGCAATACTATTCAGTAACAAAAAGGCACGGGCTCTGATACGTGCCACAGTGCTGATGAATCCCAAGTGCATTGTGTGAAGGAGAAGGAGCAGATGCAAAAGGGCACACACCACATGATTCCATTTATGACATTCTGAAATAGGAAAGACTATAGGAAGAGAAATAGATCTTTGGTTGCCAGGGACTGGGGGCGTGTAGAAAGGATTGGTCACATAGAAGCAGGGGAGAAGTTTTGGAATTGATGGAATTATTCAATATCTTGATTGTGATTGTGGTTACACACCTGTATGCTTTTGAAAAATCTTATCAGATTGTACACTAAAAGGTGTCAGTATTTCTATTTCTCTATAGGTACCAAGAGGCTTAGATGATTTTACAGCTGGGTAGCCTATAAAAAGTTTTGTTTGGAGAAGATGACTCTGGCTACGTAAGCAACATAAATGAAAATGAAAAGATTGTAGAGACAAGGAAACCAGTTTAAATCTAGCATAATAGTTGCTGTACACATTGTTCACTCTCTGAATTTCTTTGTCCTTGATTATTGTGGAATTCTCCACTTTGCTCTACTTCTTTTATGGCCTGTTATCTCACTAACATCTAGTTTGTTTATGGGGTCTCAATGTTCCTTGCAAGTAATAGACCCAAGATGTTAACTAGTTTCTCCAGAATTGCCTAACTCCACTTCAGACTGGGAGTTCAAGAGTCTTTTGAAAACACATGTTTTCTCAAGGTTGGGCTTAATTACCTTTTAGTAAAATCTTGGCACAGGGACAGCCATGTTCAGGGTGCATGTCAGAGCAGAGGCTTCTATTCTTTGGAGGTTTTCACCCACATCTCAGTTATGTTCTTCATTATCCTCTTGGCAAGCTAGCTAGATTTCTAAATCACATAGAGTTCCCCTAAGACTTTGTATATTCTGAGATGTATGTTTTCTCCCCAAGTGACTAAGAGTTGGACACTATTCTTCTATTATGCTTCCATAGTCTATTTCACAGATACATCACATGAAGGCTTTTACAGAGGATTCTGGACATTTAGAGTTGAAAGAAGCTTTCGGGCCTAGCTGCTCAAAGTGTGATCCACCAATCGGCATCTGTATGACCTGAAAGCTTGGGAGAAATGCAGACTCTCGGAGCCAATTCCAGGCCTACTAACTCAGAGTAACATTTTAACAACTCCCCACTCCCAGCCTGTAATTTGTAGGCACATTAAAATCCTGAGAAGCACTGCAGTAATTGTAATCTGACTTAAGTACTCTCCTAGTGTTTACCTATTCCACAGTAACCCTGCACAGATGAAGCATGATCAGTTTATTGTACTTTCATACCTTACAATATAGTATTATACAGTACTTGTATAATATAGTGCTTGTATAATATGCAGGGGTCCCCAGCTCCCAGCGGCAGACTGGTACCGCTCCATGGCCTGCTAAGAACAGGCCGAACAACAGGAAGTGAGCGGCGGGCTAGTGGAGCTCCGGCTTCTGTCAGATCAATGGTGGCACTGGATTCTCGAAGGCGTGCTA
The DNA here is from genome assembly GCA_963574415.1 of Tarsius wallacei. Taxonomy (NCBI): domain Eukaryota; kingdom Metazoa; phylum Chordata; class Mammalia; order Primates; family Tarsiidae; genus Tarsius; species Tarsius wallacei. The sequence continues at coordinate 9,687 of CAUYQG010194161.1, forward strand.
ACCCTCTTGTGCACTGCATGTGCAAGGGATCTAGGTTGCATGCTTCTTATGAGAATCTAATGCCTGGTGAACCCCACCCCCACCCGCCTCCGGTCCATGGAAAAATTCTTTCACAAAACCACCCCAGATGCCAAAAAGTTTGAAGACTGCTGCAATATAACATGGATACTGAACACAGTAGTACGTGGAATATTTTTGCTATCATTTATCACATAAATAAATGTATTTTAGCAGACATTTGATAAGCATGCAAAAAATTCACAAGGAACTCTTTGATATCATTTGCATTGCAAAGCTTAGAAGTATTTGCATAAATATTTTCAGGTGGAGGATCGTCTCAGAGTTAACAAAGACTTCTTGTGCAGGTGCTTTACCTGTTACCTTTGTGCCATCCTGCAGCAAGGGATGCTTCCAAGGAGGGAAATATTAAAATTCAGTCATTCTGGTCAGCGATATTTTGGGGACTAGTCCTGGGATTAGTTCAGCATTTAGAGTTCATTCTTATGCTTCTTCATGCCAATTCTTATCCCTTTTCTTTCTAAAAGAGCCTAATTTTATCCAGTGTGCCAAACTAAAAATATTTGTTTCTCTAGATTATCTTAAAGCTGTTGGGGGATAGAAGTCATGTGACTCTGTAGTGCTCCATGAGATAGAAGCAGAGGGCTTCTGATTAAGTTTTTGTTTTCCTAACATAGGTCTAATCCCTTCTCATCTCTCCTCCTGCCTGGAATACAAATGTAATACTTGGAGATGCGGCAGCTATCTTGCCACAAAGAGGTAATAAGCATTAAGACAATAGCCTCATTCTAAGGATGGTGGAGGTATAAAACAGAGACAGCCTGTGGAAACTCCTTAGCCTTGGACTGCCCTGGACTTCTTGTTGCATGGAGGAAATTTTATTATTTAAGTTATTGTTATTTGTAGTTAAACTTTTTTTTATAAAAAACTATTTATTTATTTATTTATATCATTGTGAGACTGGGGTCTCGCTCTGTCACCTAACCTGGAGTTCAGTGGCATGATCATAGCTCACTGCAGCCTTGAACTCCTGGGCTCAAGCAGTCCTTCTACTTCAGACCCCCAAGCAGCTGGGACTCTAGCTGTGAGCCACTAAGCCCAAGCAATTTTTAAATTGTTTGTTGGAATGGGGTGTAGCTATGTTGCCAGGCTAGTAGGTTTTGAACTCTTGGCCTCAAGCAATCCTCCTGTCTCGGCCTCCCAAGATGCTAGGATTACAAACATGAGCCACAACACCCAGCTAAACATATTCCCATATGCTACAGTATGTTGCTGCCTTTTTTCTCATTTATTTTAAAATATAAATTGACTCTATGTACATTTACTGCCAAGCACCATAATTATGATCCTGTAATTTTCCACATCCATTACTACTTTCCTTACCAAGTAGAAACACCTTTAGTTTGTACTGATTTTCAAGGTTATCTTTAACCTACAAAGAAACGTTCCTACACCATACGGCTTCTCTCCTTTGTAGCTTTTGTGCCACTCATCTTATCTTAAACACATGAGTTTACTCAGGTTAAATGATACACACTTTTTTCTAATAAAAATCACTATCTAACAAATAACTCTAGAAGTTGAGACAGAAAGTGTAGAATTATTTTTTAAAATCATTTTTCTAAATAACTTAAGGATAATTAAAAATTTTCCATTGGTAAAATTCATATTTATTCCTTCATTTTTTTTTTCTATTCTTAGGCAGTATCTACAACAAAGCTTAGTTAATAATTGATCAGTTTAGTAGTTGAATCAGTTCAGTCCAATCCAGGTCAAATCAGTACCTTAAAATTCAATTCATTCCCCTTGACTCCCTTTTAAAATCTGTGTGTTCTTTTCTCAAAGTGTTCTCTTCTTGCTATAAGTTCTCTTCCTTCTTCCATCTCTTTGAAATTTGAAGCATTTATTTGACGTTCCCTTCTGATTGTTTCATTGTGTGTATAGTTTATGGCCTGTGGTTCCTCATATCTGTGTGTCTTCTGAATGCTTACCTCAGTCTTTTATTTCCTGTGAAGTATCTTCAGAGGTAATTGTAACCTTTGTGTGTCCTATTTGATTGCAGAGTTGTAGAAGATTCTTTATGACTTGGTTTTGAAACTGCCCCAACTTCCCCATAGAATTAATGGTTATATATATATTTTTTTCTTAATAAACTTTTCTTGGCCTTAAAGCTTGAACTTACATTATGTCTTATCTGAGTTCCTTTCTCAGGAAACCAACCCTCAGTCTTAAGTATCAAGAAACTGAAAATCATCACACTTCCAGGCAACGAGATGCCAGACCCTAACTGTCTACCAACTCTCCTTACCCTTCCCCCATTTCTGTCCTCTTCTTAACTTTCCCTAATTCTTGTTTACCCGTTTCTCTTCCTTACCTCTCCCAAGTTCTTGTTTTCTACATTTCTGCCCCACTATCTAAATCTCTGACTGCAGTGGGATAGGGAGATGGATTTGAGACTGATTCTCCATTTTCCTTGGCTGATACTACCCAATAGAAACCCTTCTTCTCTGGCAATATTGTCTCAGTGATTGGCTTTCTGTGCAGTGAGCACTCCTGGTGTTCAGTAACAGTGTTTTGTTGCCTTAGCTGGGGTTCCACGGTGTTCACTGTTTCTGTACAAATTTTTACCTTTGTCTCTTGGTTTTAGGCTTCCAAGTGTGGAGAGAGATTGAAAGAACTTAGAGTTTTACCTGTGCAGTGAACTCCAAATTCTTGAGACTCTTTCCACAGATGGTCTGGGGCAAGCTGTCTTCTCCATGCCATAGTCAAGGGCATGGAATCAGTAGGCGGAGGGAGTTTCTGATAAGACAAATACTTCCAGCTCCTTACTACCAAGAACCTTAAATCCCATCTCCATGATGCTAAAATCCCAGGTTCTAAGAGGTCTACCCCAGCCAGGTTCCCCTATGAAATCTGCAGGTCAACTTTCACTCACTTGCTGTGGAAGTCTTTTACTTTTTAATTTAATTTTATTTTAGATTCAAGGGGTTCATGTGCAGGTTTGTTACATGGGTATATTGCCCAATTGTGAGGTTTGGGGTTCTGTTGAGCCTGTGACCTAAATGGTGAACTTGGTACCCAGTGAGTAGCTTTTCAACCCCTGTCCCCAGCCCCTCCTTTCTTCTTTAGGAATCCCCGGTGTCGCTATTTTCATCCTGAGACCCATCTTTTACTTTTCTGGCACCTGGAGATTTTGCTTTCTTGTTCTGGAGCTTGGATATGCATACATAAATCATTATTAATATTTTATGCATGTTTGTGCACCCATGTTTGGAGTGAGAGAGAGGCTTCTCATATCAGTAGTTTTTTAAAAAATGCAAGTCTTATCCAATTAATTTCAACTCATTTCATTTAAGGTCAATCTAATAAATATTTATTGAATGTTATAATGATGATTAATAATAATAGCTTAAACTTAATTGAATACTACATGGTAGGCACCATGATAAATACTTTATATGCATTAACTCATTTCATTCTCACAAAATCTTATTTAACCCATATACCCACAGGAATTGAAAATATAAATCCACACAAACATTTGTATGCAAATGTTCACGGTAACTTTATTCATAATAGCCTAAAGGTAAAAACAATCCAAATCTCCATCTACTAATGAATGGATTTTAAAAGCCCATACAAAGGAATGAAGTACTGATACGTTCTGCCACATGTATAAACCTTGGACACATTATACTCAGTGAAAGAAGCCAGGCACAAAAGGTCACATATTGTATGATTTCATCTATATAAAATGTCAAGAATAGACAAATCCATGGAGACAGAAAGTAGAGTAGTGGTTGCCAGGGACTGTGGAAAGGAGAAACGGGGACTGACTGCTAATGGAGATGGGGTTTCTTTTGGCGGCAACAAAAATATTCTGTAATTATCAGTGATAGTTGTAAAACCTTGCGAATGTACTATAAAACAGTGAAATTGATTATATATAAACTGTCTCAGTAAGAAAAAATACATTACAAAAAAAACAAACCCTCTAAAAAAACCCCTCATTTTATAGATGAGAAAACAGTTGCTTAATACATGCTCAGAAAGTGCTCTGGCTACTAACTAGTACAAAGCAAAGTGCTGTGAGGAGAGGAGTATTGCCTCTAATTCTAAGATTTATGACTTTTAAGTAGAATTTTTAAAAAAGCGTTGTCCATAGTTCCTTATACCAGAGTTTGCAAGCTAGGAGGTCATAGGCTCAGATATGTTTCGCTTGCCTAACCCAGTGTTAACCCACTATAATTTTTTTAAGAAACGGAATTGTTGTCAATATTTTAACATCAGACTATTTCACTTTAAACAGGGGCGCTTGAAGAATCAGAAGTCCTTGAGCAGTGGGCCCATATGCCTGCATGACAGCCATTTGTGTGTGGGGGGGACAGAGGAGAAGCTCCTATTAGACTGGATGCTCTTTCCAGTCTGCAATAGTCTCTCTACACATCTTTGACTCCCAATGCTAAGGCCTTCATTTGTCATTTATCACTGTGTTTGTGGTGTGGTTTTTCTCATAGTAGACATAAGAAAGTGAACTATTGATTTCTTGCAACTTTTTCTTTATCAACAGTGATAAACCAAAGGTAGAAGACAATGCAGAGAATAACGCTTTGTGAAAAAGAAAGAATAGTCTATGTACTTACTATTCAGACAGAATGTGATTCTTTCCAAAGACTACATCTGGGCCAGTTAACTAATTTTGATCACCCGTCTGGCTTCTGTATGTTGCTGGTAGCATGAACTTGAGAGTCAGAGTAACTATGGTGTCCTAGACAAGTTAGAACTCCTCCGAGTCTTGGTTTCATCATCTGGGGAACCAGAGTGGTAAAACAGCCTACTGTAGAAAGGAAGAACAATGATACTGGGGAAGAAAGCACTTTGTGAAATTTAAAGTGTTATTAAGACGTTAATGTCTGCTAAGAAATCAATGTTTGTGTCCCCTCCTGCTCCCCAAATTCGTATGCCACCATCTGACTGGGTTCTTATGCCCGCTGCACAGAGAGCTGATTCATAGGTAGCAGCCCTTACAGTAAAGACAGAGTTGAGTTATTGCAAGGCAGACAAGCGGGAGACAGGAGATAGTTCTCAAATCTGCCTCCCCTATAATTTTTATGCTTGGATTTTTAAAGATGATGCGCCAGACAGGGGGCTCGGGAACGGGCCCTGCTGATTGGCTGGGGATGACGTCATGGGGTTGTTGAAACTTCTTGATGTGCAGAGCTGTGGGGGTCGGAACAGGTGGTGTTAGCTCCTTAGCATAGATCACGGATCTGAGAGGGGCCAGCGGGTCCACCAAAATGCAAAGTCTGAAAACTGTCTCAAAGAGGTTTTACAATAGCAACTGGGGAAATTACTTCTTGTGACCCTCAGTGACCTGACTCCCAGGCAGCAAGCCATTACAGAGAAGCAAACTAGAGGACAATGGCTGGCTACCATGGCCGGTTACCTTTTACCTCTGCCTATAGCTTTACAGAAAGGTGTGCAGGAAGCTGATCAAACTCCTGGATGCCATCAGGGAGGTTTGCAGAATGTAAGACTCATTGTTCGAGGGAAAAGGAGTTCATCAGTCTCACAGGCAGCTTTCTCTGGGACTCAGGACATAAAGATAATCAACTATTAGTAACTGTTCTCTCTTGAAGTGACTATGTATAAGTAATCGTGCAAGGAAGAAGGCATATTTAGAAACAAAACTTAGAAACCACAGATTTGTTAACTTTTCCCTTATGCTGGAAACTTTGCAGAATTCAGGTCTTTTTACTCCATGGCTCTACACTAATTGTACATAGGTGGTTTCACATATGTTGAAATCTGAACACCAAGGTGATGGCATTAGAAGGTGGCACCTTTGGGAGGTCTTCATGAATGGGATCAGTGACCTTATAAAAGAGATCCAAGGAAGCTCCTTTGCCCTTTCCACCATGCAAGGACACAGCGAGAAGTTGCTGTTTAAGAACCAGGAAGTGGACCCTCCCCAGACACCAAATCTGCCAGTAACTTGATCTTGGACTTCCCAACCTCTAGAACTATGACTTCTGTTTTTAACAAACCACTCAGTTTATGGTATTTTGTTGTAGCAGGCCAAACAGACTAAAACAGAAAAGTTGTACCAAGAAGTGGGGGTGCTATGGTAACAAATATCTAAAAATATGGAACTGACTTTGGAACTGAACAATGAATAGAGGCTGGAAGTGTTTGGAAGAGCACACTAGGAAAAGCCTACATTGCCATAAATAATCCCAAAGGAAAGTTCTTGAGAAGACCCTGAAGGAAACAAGTAGAACTGTAGAGAGGCTCAAACTTCTTAGAGAATAACCAGGTGGTCATGAACAGAATGTTGCTAGAAGCATGGATGGGAGAGGCCATTTTGATGTGGTCTCAGATGGAGGTGAGGAACACATTACTGGAAACTGGAGGAAAGATGATATTGTTTATAAGCCATCCAGTTCATGGCATTTTGTTATAGTTGCCCCAGTTGACTAGGATGGTATCCTTTTAGGTGTAGTGTTAACACTTACCTTTGCCTAATTTTCTCTTTTAAATCACAGAAGTTATATCATGTCACTTGTAAATGAATGTTTGTCTTGAGTTTCATATGAAACATTTTCTTTTTTTCTTGAGTTGGGGACTCATTTTGTCACCCAGACTGGAGTACAATGGCACAATCTTGGCCCACTGCAGCCTTGACCTCTTGGATTGAAAGGGTCTACCCTCTTCAGCCTCCCAGTAGCTGGAACTACAGGTGTGCACCACCACTCCTGGTTAATTTTTTTGTTTTTTTGTAGAGATGAGGTCTTTCTATATTGCCTGGGCTGTTTTCAAAATCTTGGGCTCAAGTCATCCTCCTGCCTTGGCCACCCAAAGAGCTGGAATTACAGGTGTGAGCCACTGTACTTGGCCTACATGAAAGCTTGTTTTGCCTAAAAGTTATCTGAGGGCATGAGTCAAATAAATAAAAATGTTTTTAAAAAAAATATTCATGTTGTCACTCTTCCCAAGTATAGTATCAAGTCTCCAAAAATGGAGGCCTTATTCCTGCTTTTGTGTAGTCCCTTCTCTTTGAATTCCTATAATTCATTTTGATCAATAAAATGCTGCAGAAGTGAAACTGCCTATATAAAATTAACATGGAGTAATAGCCATAGAAGAGAACTTAGCCATGCAAAATTGCAGCTATGGTTTAGAAATTAGTAAATTTGGGCAATCCCCTTGGGTCCCCTCCCACTGTGGGAGCTTTTCTATCCTCTCAATAAATCCTACTTTCTCAAAAAAAAAAAAAAAAGAAAAGAAATTAACAAATTTGTTGCTTTTAAGTTTACTTTCCTCCTTATATGACTACTTACACAGTCACTTCAATAGAAAGCAATTGATTAGCTTTGTGCCCTGATCCCTAGGGAGGGGGGAAACTGCCCATGAGGTTGATGAACATATTTTCCCTTAAATAATAAGCCTTAGGCCGCCCAGATCTCCTTGATGGTATCCAGAAATTTGATTGGCCAGAGAATGCAAACAGCTTTAATCTTCAGGGGTTGTACCTCCCTGTACCTTTCTTACTGTTTACTGATCAAGGGTCAATAGCTGATGGTGGTAGGACTTGCTTTATAGATAGGCGTTTATTGTAAAACCTAAGAATGGTATTCGAGATCTTTTTCAGACTTTGTACTTTGATGGGCCCCAACCCTCCCCCACCACCCCCGGGACACATACCAAGGAGATGACTTCACTAGCCCTGACCCTCTCCCAGAAACTGGCCCTGCACACAAAGACAGTTTCAACACTCCCATGACTTCATCCTCAGCCAATCAGCAGTGCCCATTCCCTAGTCCTCTGCCTGCTAAGTTATTCCTTAAAAAACCCTAGCCTAAAATTCACAGGGAGGTGGATTTGAGATCTATCTCTGGTTCTCCTCACTCAGCTGCTTTGTGATATTGAATTATTTCTTTACTGTAACAACTGCTGTCTTAGTCTTGGTTTCTCTGGGCAGTGGGTATAAGAACCCAGTCAGGCTGCAACAGAAATGACCTTGTATAACTTCTGGGGCTAGGACATGAGAGGTCTTTAAATTTTTGCCTAGGTCTGTTGAAATACTTGGTCTGGGGAAAGCCTTAGCAACCACGTGAATGTCTAACTACCCTGATGCTGCCATGCTGTGAGGAAGCCCAAGCTAGCCATGTGGAAAGGCTCTGTGGAGAGAGAGATGCTAAGCTTAGCTAGCCCCAAGCTTTGTAGCCATCCCGTCTCTCAGACACTAGACGTAAGAGGGAAGACATCTTCATCTGATAGCCAATAAAGATATCTGGAACTAGACAAGCTGATCCCAAAACTAGCAAGAATAACCAAGACAATTCTGGAAAACATAAAAAGGAACATTGGGAATGAGAGTGGAGGTGGCTAGCTCTACTAGATATTAAAACATATTTTAAAGTGTAATAATTAAAACAGTATCGTATTGGAAACTGCTGGAAGATAGAATGTCTAGATTCATGATGGACAGCCAAAAGTCTAGAAATAAATCTTAATCAAATAGAATTTAGAATGTGATAAATATGGCATTTCAAATAAAAAAGGAGCTTTTTAGGCAGTTATTCAATAAGCAGTGGTTATAAATCTGAATGGCCACCAGGAGAAAGATAAAGTTATAGCCATACCTTACTTACATTTTATCCTCAAATAAACTTCAGATGTAACAGACATTTAAACACAAAGAGAAAATAAACTATTAAAACATCAAAAAAATTCATGGGAGAATCTTCTTTCCTGGTCTTTGAGTGGGAAACCCAGGAACCACACAATAACATTCAGTTATATAAAAAGTCTATATTAGCCAGGCTCGGTGGCTCAGCCTGTAATCCCGTGCCTTTGGGAGGCTGAGGTGAGTGGATTGCCTGAGCCCGTGGATTCGAGACCCGCCTGGGCAACTTGGCGAGACCTCATCTCTACAATAAATCCAAAAAATTAGCCGGGCGTGGTAGCGTGCGCCTGTAGTTCCAGCTACTTGGAAGGCTGAGGCGGAAGGATCGCCGGAGCCCAGCAGGTCGAGACTGCGGTGGCCGGGAGCGGCCACTGCACTCCAGTCTGGGAGACAGAGTGAGACTACAACTCAAAAAAAAAAAAAAAAAAAAAAAAAATATATATGGTACATGCCACCATAAGGAACAATAAAAGATAAAAAATAAACTGTGGGAAAATGTTTGCAAGAAATTTCATAA
>CAUYQG010194162.1:0-17059 GCA_963574415.1 Tarsius wallacei
GCTACCACGCCCGGCTAATTTTTTGATTTATTGTAGAGAAGAGGTCTCGCGAAGTTGCCCAGGCAGGTCTCGAACCCGCGAGGTCAGGCAATCCACTCACCTCAGCCTCCCAAGGCGCGGGATTACAGGCTGAGCCACCGAGCCCGGCAGATTCTAGGTTTCTAACAGGCTCCCTGTAGATGCTGCTGCTGATCCTTGAACTAAGTTTTTAGTATTACCGTATTACCTACCTTAATACCATCGTACAAAAAGGTAGCTGTCAGGCAATTTTTCTGTCTTGATTTTAAGCCTGTGCTTATCAGTCCCCACACACACTCAAGTAACAATGCCCCTTGTTGTGGCACTGTTCAGGGAGATTCAGATTTAGCACTACTTCATTTGACTAGGATTTCCAAGGTTTTCTACAATACTTAATTTTCTAAATAACTGAAATCTTTAATTTCAGAGAAAGCATTTCTAAAATATTGCATACTTTATTCATGCAGTTTACTTTTAGCCTTTAACTTAATGGTGTAAGTGCCATGTTTTTGGAGACTTTATTGATGATGGGCATTGCACTATATGCAAAATGAAGAAAAACCATGGAGCCTTCTAAGTTCTTATATCTGTGTGTTATGTTTTTTTTCTATTTTGTCTCTGTCCAGCTACCAATTAATAGCATGTCTGTCTAAAAGGCAACTGCTTTCCCTTTCTGTTCTAATTGATTAATTCTGACCTGAAAAGTCAGGTAGTAGATTTGCTAGAAATATATATGGGATTAATTCCAGTTAGAAGGGCCTGCTGGTTATGGGGGCTTTCCTAGTAGGGAAGTGATCAGAAAGTTCAATAGCAGTTGAGAGGTAGAGAAACCCTTTAGTTTTTAGTTTTAACTGTACTCTGAATAGGTAGTTCAAATAGGAGCTTGCTTGTTTATTGTTCATGACTCTCTCCATGTGCTTTTTAAACCAGTTTCTAGATCTCTCTGTAACATTGTGTGTTAAAGTGTGCATGAAGGTAATTTGGGTCTATATGCATATGTGTGTTAGCCTTGCTATTGATGGTATGATAATCATAATAAATAAGCAGCACTTCAGGTTCCATCTAAAATGGAGATGGGTAACCTTCTGCTAAAGACCCTGGTTTTCTTACACACTATGTTTTGCAGTGGCTTTGCAAACAGTTTTAAGAATAGTAATAATGACAATAAAGAGGATACTCCTTGGTTCAATTTAGGGATTTAGGTTCTAGAGATTGAAACACTGATTTTCTGGTATACTGTCTTTAGTAGATTATTAATTATGATAATAACAACTGTAGTTTCTATTTTCCAAGCCCTCAGTGTGTCAGGCAGTCATTATTCAGGCAAGTGCACAACAAGGAGGGCTGTGGTTTCAGAGGGGATATTTGCCTGGGGGGTAGCCCCCATTGATGTGCTTGGAACATGGAGAGCAATCCTCATAGATAGGGGTGAGATTAAATCTCTTCCTCATTCCCTCTTTACAGTGAATATGTGCATGTGTAGAGCCTGTGGCAAGTGTGATTGGTTTTTTTTTTTTTTTTAACTCACCAAAGCTAGAAATTGTTGGAGGATTCACAACTATAAAAAACGTAGTTTATACCCTTCTAATTAAAAGCAGACAGAACCTGTTTGTATTTTAACTAGGCAGCATTAGAACATTTATCATTTTGAATAGCCTTGTTATTGGTTTTGTGTTAGAAGTTGTAGATTATATTCTTTAAAATTAGTACAAAACTGAACGTAGTCCTAACAGTTAAATTGGATTTTGAGATCCTGAGCAAGGTTCATCTGACATATTTTTACTGAATACAGCCTTTAAAAATTGGCGACCAGATTTGTCTCATTTGAGTCTTATTTTTACATCTAGTTTGTCTTATGCTTCAGTGCAGTTAAGCGTTCTGGTATACTCTTAGTCTGATTAACCGTACTTTGTGACCTGAGCCTCCATCAAAGACCATTATAGGACTAGAGAACGTTGGGAGGTAAACGGGACACATTGCCTCAGCTCTGTTCTTTTGCACTAGAATATAACTTGCATTCAAAGAGACTGAAAAAAGAAAAAGAACATTCCTCGCCTTTAGGCTGTAATAAATGTTTTTAGTGTGGTTTTGATATGAATAATCTTTTTTAGTTTATAGACTGGAGGATTTTATTTGAAGTATTCGAAACTAAATGCTGCTGGGAAAAATATTTTACTAGAAATACAGAGTAGATATCTGTCCCTGCCGTTTGTTAATTGATCCTGCTTGTTTAACTGGGGAATTAAAAATGCATGTCTACCGAAGAGAAATCTGTGGGCATAAACTCCTCCCTTCCTGTTTTCAAATACACTTATTTCATATGTTGTTTATCTTATTTAAATATACAGTAGACAAGAGAATGCAACTGCTGTTCCTTTAATACCAGCACTACGCACGTTACAATAGGTGTCACTGTTTTGCTTGGTCCAATCATGATTGGTGACTTCAGCTATTGGCTCCGAGCACTGGCTGTCTGACTCCATCTGCAGGGCTGTAATACCTACTCTCCTCCGATCATTCACCACAACTTCAGCCGGCTGAACAGACTCACGCAGCCCCAGCACATCTTGCTAACCTAATTCAGAAAACAAGTGCTACAGCTCTGTGCCTGTCGTCTTCACAGTGTAGCGTTTTCAGGTGATCTAGAAAACGGTTATTTTTATGAGCAAATAAGAGAAACAGGAATCATGATGGGGATGTATTTAACAGACCCAGTACTGGATAAAACTTAAAGCCAGTTTCTATTCAACATAGTGAAAAGGTCACCTTGCCTGGCTGAGAAAAAGAAGCAAAATATCAGCTTATTGGTTTCTGTTAACCTCTTAGCTCGGGCTGGCCTCTTTTCCTTGATGTTCAAACCAATTTGGGATATCTAACTATAAAGAGAGACATACTGTACTCATGGTAGATGACAAGGAAAAGAACATGAAATGTCTCACCTTCTTCTTGATGCTTCCAGAGACGGTAAAGAACAGGTCCAAGAAAAGCTCGAAGAAAGCAAGTACCAGCAGCAGCAGCAGCAACAGCAATAGCAGCAGCAAGTTGCCCCCGGTTTGTTATGAAATAATTACCTTGAAGACTAAAAAGAAGAAGAAGATGGCTGCTGATATATTCCCCCGTAAAAAGCCAGCCAACTCCAGCAGCACCAGTGTCCAGCAGTACCACCAGCAGAATCTCAGTAACAACAACCTTATCCCTGCCCCGAACTGGCAGGGTCTCTATCCCACCATTAGAGAAAGGTAAGTGCTGGGCCAGCATGTTTACTTTAAAAGTTTTCCTGTGTTGAAGTTTCTGCTTTTACACAACCTGTAATGTATTTTAACACAAATCTGTGTTTCCTCTTTTCCCAGAAGCTTTATTGGTAATGGAAAACTGCCTTGTATCTTTTCCAAAACAGTGCAGCTGTTTTCCTCTTAGATAAAAATGTTTTTACAAGCTGTAACATTTAAATGACAGGGTTGTATCTATGGGCCATATAAAATAGAAAGCTTTTATTTGCACTTAGCCTTATGAAAAGTTTGTGTAACTTTTTTTTTAACTTTAGTTACTTACCATGTGTTTGCAGTGATTACAAACAGTTGTTTAGTTAGAACCTTTATTTATTGTTTTGCCTTGAAGTTACTAAACTGTTGCTTAGCTTGCAGATCTTTTGTGGTTTTGTATGTTGGGGAGGTGGGTATTAAAAATTCAGGCTGCTGTGAATTAATGAGTTGCCTCTGTTTATAGAAATGCGGTGATGTTCAATAATGATTTGATGGCAGATGTACATTTTGTGGTTGGGCCACCAGGTGGGACTCAGCGGTTGCCAGGACACAAAGTAAGCAACAGCTGCATGACCGGTTTAGCATGAGGTTTACAAAGGGGGACCCTCTCTGTAAGCCTGGAAGTTGGTGTGGGCAGCTTGCCGATGGCAGGCAGTGCGTGTTTCACCCGACTAGGGAGAAAGCGTACCCTCTCCAAAGGGCTTTGGCCACGCTTAATTTTTTCTTTGTTTCCCTCTACACGGCTTTATATCTCACACATGCCCTCTTAACTCTCCAGTCATGGGAAGTTGTTGTGACAGGTTAGGAAAGTCATATGTTTACCCTTCTCCTATAAATCAGTTTTACACACACACACACACACACACACACACACACACACACGCACACACACACAAACATAAGAGCTGTTATTTTATTTAGCAACGAGGGGACTTGTACATTAATCTCTTAAAACCTTGAGGTAATTAGCAGCGTGGAGACTGATTTGAATGAATGTCTTACACTTCCATGGCAAGATACCCCATGCCTTGGCTTTTTCAAAGCAGCAGGCTTAGGTACTGTATGTCTACTAAATCTGATTGCTTAGAGTTATTTTTCTGGATTGATTTGCTGGAAATGCTTTCAATTTAGTGTATGAAATGAGATTTCCCTTTATACACAGTATGTCTTAGCAGTTGGGAGCTCTGTGTTCCATGCGATGTTTTACGGAGAACTTGCTGAGGACAAAGATGAAATCCGTATACCAGATGTCGAACCTGCTGCTTTTCTCGCTATGCTGAAGTAAGCATCACTCGTATGTTTGGGAAGAGTTTGTTTATGCTGTATTTGTACTCTGCTGGTTTCACAGTTAAATATAAGTTCTGCGTAACAGGAAAGAAGACTGATGAAGAAAGAGGGTGCTGCTTACCTTGTAATGTTTTTTGGGGAAAAACTACTGTTTATCTTCCGGTGGAATGCATATGGAATTATGCAGGCATTTATAGTCATACCTTGGCATAGGATTTGGGGCAAGTGGCATATATGGTGATTTGATTTTTAATGACATATTTAAAGCAAAGTGACTTTCTGGTGTAGACATTATCTAATGGAGCATGTTCTCTTTGAAAACATTATGTTGAAGAAGTTTTAAAAGCATATATATTATTTTTTGCTTCACAATTCTAGAAATTATGTACTTTATTTAAATAATATCATTTAGGAGATTTCTGGGCGTTCTAAGAGTTATTGTCTCCTAATAACAAATGCAGAATTTGCTGTCTATTGAAATAATCGGATCTTTGTGTACGCATACATATATAAAGTCAGTCACTCTTAAGGATCAGAAGTATTTGCATTTGATATTGGGGGAAATCTTTGAAAGAAATGGGCAGACTTTTATAGTTTCATATGGATTTATACAGAAGAACTTTAATTGGTAATATAGAATTATAAAGCTGTAAGATATGCTACATATTTATAAAGATAATTTCCCACCTCTAGTGGGTCTCTTACGGACTCCAGTGAATGTTAACCGGGTAGATAGGGTCACCTTCTTTATCAACTACTGGTGTTAGATAATGTGGTAATTTTCCATGTGATCAAATACAATTATTACTCTAAATATTTATATAATTTTCCCGTTCTTTAGTTTAGCACACCAAGTGTATTAGTTCAAGGTTACCTGCTGCTCTAGGGATCTCAGTTAACTGAAATAAATAAAATGTTTGTTGAAAAAAATTATTCAGTGGGTCAAAAAGTTGAACAGTACTTTCACAAAGATTAAAAAGTTGCTGTCCATTGTTTGCCGCCTACTAAAAAATAAGTATTATAGTTAGTTCTATTTAGTGTATTTAAATAAAGTATTTAATTCTTTATTTATATCACAATTTTGAAATCTAATTGCTCTAATAAGAACTCACAGTGGGAGAGAGGGAAATTAAAGGCAAGCGAGATTGTGAAGTACCAAACCTAAACAAGTCACAGTTGTAATCTTCTAAAGATGTGAGTACAGAAACTAATTTTACCTGCAAGGGTGCCTACCCTGTGAAGTCGGCTTTGTATTTTTGACAGTGTTTTCTGTTGAAGAGGAGACGCTAGTAGTAGTTGGGCCTCCAGCTTCACTGTAGTCAAGTAGAATGTTGTATCTTCCAAATATGTACATAATTAGGAAATGAAGATGACGGAGAGTTGTGTCTCACCTGAGTCATTTGAGTCATCATTTGACAAGTGTCTTTTTTCACAGATGCATTGCCTAGAGTAGATACTGATACAGCTTCTTAAAAGTGTGCATGCAGTCCACGTAAAGTGATAAGAGTCAGAAATGAGTCAGGTGCCATTTGCTCTAGTGCCGTGGTTGGGAGAGTGAGTGGTGGTCCTTTTTTCTCACTCACTCCTTCATCCTGTGTGAGTAATCAGTATTCCTGGGCTTGTCAGGAAAAGGGGACGACTGCTTACTTGACAGTCCCAAGGTAAGAGCTGGTCCTGGCTGGCAGTCAGAACATCACAGAGTTGCAGGTGTGTTGTTGAGTGGCCTTGCCAGTAGTAGCTGGATTAGCCTATCAGAGAAGAGCGAGGCTTCCTGGGAGCAAAAAGGTTGGTTTCATTTGTGATTGTGGACATTTTTCTCATGGCCATTTTTGTGTTTTTGTACTTTCTTGCAGAAACCATTGCCAGTTTCTTAAGTTATGTGTGTTTTACTAGGATGAAATAAAATAACTAAAGGAAAACTTTAGATAAAGTAGTTATATACCTTAAGTAGAAAAATTTAAAAGTTGTGTTATAAGTATGTATTTTTCACCCATATGTAGTCCTTATAGACATCATGTCACCTAAAGCAATGTAAGAGAAGCAGACTATTTCTACCTTTATGTCTCACTTTGGGAAACAGCTACTGTCTCCCAGAACCAGTAAGTGTTTCATCTCTTGAAATAGGGATAGTTTGCAGAAGCACAGAAATAGTACATATTTAAGCTTCCCTCCTTGTCTTTTAATTAAATATATCTGGAAATAATGTATTCTTTAATTCTTGGCATGGAAGGAATGTGTAGGGGAGAAGGAAGACTTTAGAACTGAAAAAACAGGAGATACAAAGTATGGTGGGTTCTGTGTAAAGTTAACTGGAAGACAGCATTGCAGTCCATTCTTGGTAATCTTGGATAATACATGGAACTTGGAATGACTTGAAAAATATCTTATTTAATCTCAGGTTTTATTTTGAGTTTAGGAAAAATTCAAAAGCTTCAAAATACAATTGTTGCTGACATTATAATATTAAAGGCATTTATTTTTATCTGAATGTGCAGAAAAAACTTTACAGTAAAACTTATATATATTGCTCCTGAAACATGTAGGTACTGTTATTTGATTGAATATAGTATATGTATTTTGCTTTCTTAAATAATATTTACTATCTGATAAGCAGTTCTTTTTCAGACAGTTTCAATACCTTCTGTTTTTGCTGAGAAGATGCTGAGTACAACTTCTAAAATAGAGGCTAAAATGGTAAAACAAAGTTAGTATCTTTAGTTATACAAACTTACTACTGAGTTGAAATATTAATAATTGCTGAATATGTTTCAGATGTTTCTTTAACCTCTAAACATGTTTGTAGTGTCACGTAAGGTGACATTCTTGGAACAAACTTGAAAATAGTTATATCTTTTCTCGCTGGACATACTCATTTTGTGGAAATTTCATGTATATGTTACGTGTTTTTTTCAGATATATCTATTGTGATGAAATTGACTTGGCTGCTGACACAGTGCTGGCCACACTTTATGCTGCCAAAAAGTACATTGTCCCTCACCTTGCCAGAGCCTGTGTTAATTTCCTGGAGACCAGCCTGAGCGCCAAGAACGCCTGTGTGCTCCTCTCCCAGAGCTGCTTGTTTGAGGAGCCCGACCTGACCCAGCGTTGCTGGGAGGTGATCGACGCCCAGGCTGAGTTAGCTCTCAAGTCTGAGGGATTCTGTGATATTGACTTCCAGACACTAGAAAGTATCCTCCGTAGGGAAACTCTGAATGCCAAAGAAATTGTGGTTTTTGAGGCGGCTCTCAACTGGGCTGAAGTAGAATGCCAGCGACAAGATCTAGCATTGAGCATTGAAAATAAACGCAAGGTTTTGGGAAAGGCACTTTACTTGATCCGCATACCCACAATGGCCCTTGATGACTTTGCAAATGGTGCTGCCCAGTCTGGGGTATTAACTCTCAATGAGACCAACGACATCTTCCTGTGGTACACTGCGGCCAAAAAGCCCGAGCTGCAGTTTGTGAGTAAAGCCCGTAAGGGCCTTGTCCCCCAGCGCTGTCACCGCTTCCAGTCGTGTGCCTATCGGAGCAACCAGTGGCGCTATCGGGGTCGCTGTGACAGCATCCAGTTTGCAGTTGACAAAAGAGTGTTCATTGCTGGCTTTGGGCTGTATGGCTCCAGCTGTGGCTCTGCAGAGTACAGTGCCAAGATTGAACTCAAGCGGCAGGGCGTTGTCCTGGGGCAGAACTTGAGCAAGTACTTCTCAGATGGGTCCAGCAATACCTTCCCCGTGTGGTTTGAGTACCCTGTGCAGATCGAGCCAGACACCTTCTACACAGCCAGCGTGATACTGGATGGCAATGAACTCAGCTACTTTGGACAAGAAGGCATGACGGAAGTTCAGTGTGGCAAAGTGACAGTCCAGTTTCAGTGTTCCTCAGACAGCACCAATGGCACTGGGGTCCAGGGAGGTCAGATCCCTGAACTTATATTCTATGCTTGAAAACTCACTTCCTGCAGCAGTGTGAGCTCTGAGGTGCACATCTACTCCCGACTTGCTTGATGCTTAGCTCATCTGCAGATCTGTGAGCAGCACAGGTAATTTGTCATGAATGAAGCAGTAGGCAGTTCTCATTTCTTTTAACCTTTTAATTATGTACAGGCAAAAATGCAGCATTCCGCTTTTAACTGTATGCTTAAAGGAGCTAAGTTCTCCTTAAGGCTTCGTGGTCTTTAGAGTTGCATTTATATACCTTGGGAGATTGTGTGCTCTTCCTAGTGCTGCACCCGCCTCCCAGTTTTATTCCTCTGAAGATAATTTTGGATCACCTTGAATTTCCTTTTGGACTTTATTTGGTGAATAGAAGTAAATAGTCTAAATTGATAATAAGAGTTATTTTTAAACAGAACCCCTCTCCCCCCCAGAAACAGACAAACCTCAGTGTACAATTTGAAAGAAGTTTTGCCTTGTAATGAGTAATAATTTAGAAAGTAGACAGTAGTCATATTTGGCTCTTACTTTAGTTCTTTTAAATTTGTTCTGGGATTTTTTTTAAAATCCTAAATTTATAAGATTTTCACATATTAAACACGAAAGTATTAATAGGAAAATAAGAAATTGGATGTTTATTTAGGCCATGACTTCTACTACAAGCAAATTTATATTCTTTTAGTTTAGAATACAAAACATTGCAATATGGACACTTCTTTTAGAAGTAATTAAATTATAAAATTTTATTGTCAATAAAAAAAGAGTTGCAGTCTTACTCATTTAAACTAAACGGTTTAAAAAGGAAGCCTAAAAAAGACCTGTACTACAAATAATTGATGGCACATTAGAATACGCTGTTTGAAAAAGCCAAACTCTTTTCTCTCCACTTAGCTTTTGATCCCCACTCTGCTTCTTTTTGTAAGTTGTACTGTATAGAACTCTTATATTTTTTCCCATTAAAAGAGGACCAAACAATTCTTTATATAAATGGAGTAACAATTAGTTTTGTAGCACTACATGTTAATGTGATAAGATACTTTTGTTCATTGTTTTTTTTAACTCTGAAATATACTTTACCTGATCTACTTTGATCATATACTCTACTCTTGTTAATTATAATTCTGTCTGTTCCTGGACTGCTAGAATCTGGCCTCTGGCCATCTTAAAGTGCCAACATATGCCTGCAGGGTTTTAAAAAAATGATCTGGAGCGACACATTTGATTATACCTAATATTCGCTGCATCAGCATTACATCCAGCTCTCTTATTTGTGCACGGATAATGTAAACAAAGGAGGGAAAAGCTCATTAAAAAAATTCTCCTTCAGTGATGGCTTGTGTTGGTTTAGTGCCTGTGTCCCTGGCAGTGTCCCGTGTGTTCACTTCCAGTTGAAGCATCCATGTGTTTCTGGGCAGCTTTTCTGCTCAGTGTGATCCTGAGATGGCTTCCCCCCGCCACCCAGAGTGTGGTCCCTGGCCGCCTCCTTCTCCTGCTCCAGAAGCCGAACACTGGCTTGGCTGGAGCCGGGGCTAGTCCCGGGGTGTGTGTGTGCCTGTGCACCCGTGCGCATGCAAGTGTGTTTGCCGACTCAGGAGTTGTCTCCTCCCTGCCTGGCTAGTGAGGGTGGGACAGTAATGGTCCTCTTGCTGGCCCCAGCAGGGCCCAGTGAGTGACTGCCCTTACTTATTCACTGCTTCTGGGCCACTTCTTCCCCTGTAGGTGTGGGCTTGTGGCCTTTGGCAGGCTTCCCTGAGGGAGGAAAACACTGGATTATGAGAAATGTTTTAATCACTTTTGCCTTTACTACATCTGTTAGTATAAATGATCAAAAACCTGTTTCTGTGATTATAAATGAGTTCTCCCAGGATAACTTTCCATAGTTATCTAACAGTTATTTCTCATTAGAGCGATTACAGGTTGTAGTTTGGCAAAACATTGATGACATAAAGATACATATTCAATTAGAAAACATATTTCTACAAAGGATTTTGTTTTTAAATTATGGTTAAACATTTCAGTAACTCATAGCTACCATGCAAATTGGTAGACCTGATTAAAAGGCACTCCTGTTTAAGCCAAAGGAGAAGAAGCTTTAGCACTAATTTCATCCTATGGGATTGTTGAGGTGGCTGTGATGGCCTTAGATAAATGGAGACAGTTCACTAGCACTCACTATCAGTGCTGCTGTTAACTAGCTGCTTCCGTGCAACGAGGGAACTGCTGGTGAAAGCCATGAGAGCTCCTGTACACTGAGAATAGAAGGACGTAATTTTATGTTAATTACTATTACTTAAAAAAAAAAGTCACATCTACCATCTGATTGGCCGGTGCTGAGAGCTGTGGGTACAATTGGAAAATTGTACTTAGAATTAGAAATTTTACATTTTAAACCCTGTTTTCCCTTCTGCATTTTCAGTGAAATGGAATGAAGGCTAATGTGCTTGCTTTATTTTCTTTTGTAATCTTGAATTCTGTAGCTTTTAAAACTAGAAACCATTGTTCTAACCAGGCAGGCAACTCTTGTGTGTAAACACAACTTTGTTAAACAATATGCTGTAGATGCTTCTCCCAATGTATCTGGCAGTCTTTGTCATTGTTCATGCTGGGGATGAAGGGGAACTAGGCTAGCAGTTCTAATGTAACATTCTTTAAGCATATCTTAAAATAGTATTTAAGTAAATGGTCTCATTTCTACATAATTATTGCACTGAACTGTCTTATTTGTTTTTTAGGTGTTTAAATAAGCTTAGCTAATTCAAGACACTGTAGCCACTTGTGCATCAGTGTGCTTGGGTTTAGTAGCTTACAACATTATTTATGAAGGAAAAATATATAAATATGAAGTACCTCATGTTGAATGTTATTGTACTGTATTTTTAATGTAACAGTGCAGATCTTGTTAGACACATGAATGTGTATAATCATGTTAAATGCAAATAAAATAAAACTAGTTCCTAGATTTGTTTTCCTTAGTGTTTTTGTCACTCCCTTGAGACAGTAAAAAGTTCATTCTGGTACTTTTGGTGCCACTACATTTCACAGTGCTAGTTTCACAGGAGTGTTTGTTTGCTAAGTGTTAAGATATCTTTGATCCCTAAAAAAGTAAGAATTTGAGGCAAAAGCAGAAGAGAACAATGACTATGTTAATCAGCTGCATTGTTCAAAGCCTAACTATTAAGTTAATGAGGGGGGGAATGGATGCACTTATGTTTCCGTTATGGAATTTGTGGTTGGTTGAGATTCTGGGGCTGCAGTTGTTCAAGTGTCTGGATCTCTCTGTACTCAGCGGGTGTTGAAACTGAACTACATCTGGCTTCTGATGTGACCAGTGCTGCTTTCTCCTGTGTTACAATAGCTTAAGTCTGGGAATAAATACCTAAATAAAATGCCATGTGAGTTTTTATGTGCTCAACTAGTTTTCCATCATATTTTTCCATATTAAGTACATATATACTCGCACATGCACACACTCATACATAGTCACACACATAACCTTTTTCCTTTGCAGTTTTCTGATACTTTCCTACCATAGTTTATTGTGAAACCTTGTATATTTGCTTAACCGCTTCATTTACTCAGTTCAGTTTTTACCTGCTCAAAAGAGTTTTGGAATTATTCCAAAGAATAAGGGAACTGGAACTCCCCATTCTTGGCAGCTTAATCACAGTTACAACCTGAATTACAAAGATCTTGAATCTAGGAAAGCCTTAGCCATTTTCTCTTCTTTGTTGTTGCTTAAACCTAATCCATATATGTTTATTTTCGTTGTCCCAAGATAGTTGGGAATGATCCTCCTCCATTGTTGGGACTCAGGATCAACATGTCACGGAGAGTATACTTTCTTCCCAGCTGACTCTGTGACTTGCCTGTTAAAGCCATGGGCTTAAAGTTGGGAGAAAACAGGAAGGAGGAAAGCATTTCTGAGAAACTAAATGCTATAAAACCTAGAGGCCAGAACAAGCAAGTGACTATGAGAACCTGTAGTGAAGTGTGTTAGATAAGGGTTTTGAGCGCCTTTGAGGTGCTGCAGTAGAAAATGAACACGCTTTTTGGATTTTTTCATTATTACATTTCAGCATTTTTTTACCAGAACCGTTTTCACTTACTGACCAACTACTCCCTTGCTTTATACTTTATCTGTCCTCTACTTTCCAAAGTATGTGTTCTAACAACACTAATACTAGGGAAATTGTTCAAAAATAGAGTTTCTTCACTTATTTCCATAACCAACATAAACACTGGCGCAGAGTTTCTCGGTCAAGAAATTGCCAGGTCTGTGGGATGGAAATATCCATGAAGAAGTGAAGACCAAGGCTGAACCTGCCAAACACCACACAGCGTATGTAAGGCACAGATGGGTCTCTGGCGTGTGTTGGAATACGTTTTCCACCTTGGGCATTTCCCCACGTTGATTCTTTTAAGGGGTGGAAGGCAGAGGGAGGAGTTTCGTTTATATTTTTGTAGACCCTAACTGTCCTTATGATTGTTTTTTAGATGCCTGTCCACTTGAATATCCACTGGATAGCAATTTTCCTAGCAGATCATGCCATTTTATACTCTGCCATCTAAAAAGCCCCTGACCTTAAGATTGGTAGTTAAATGAAACAGCTCATTCTTTGTCAAATCTGTGCTTTAAAATAAATGTGTGTATAGGACATTTATTAGACTACTTACTAGCCCTTAAAAGTTAGTTTACTCTTTACTTACTGAGTTTTTAAGCTGTTGTTGGTAGTAACCAGAGTAGGTATGTGTTAAAAGTTACTATAAGGAAGATGATCTTTTTTACTTCATGCGACAACAGTATGGACAATTATTTCAAAATTAAGGCTTCTTGTTTTTATGACTTTGGCAGGCAGTTTTATATGTAATAGACTCTTTGACATCATTGGTTTCAGAGGAGTGAAATTACACCTGAAAGAAATTTAAAAACAAGCCACACAAGTGGCCTTGTTAATTTTAACATGAAGTGCTGCAATAAATCCGTGAGCAGCTTAAAGTATGAAGACTGTGTTGTGAGAAACCAGAAAAGTCTATGAAATACTGTTTTGATGTGTAGCAGTCTTTATTGTGGCTATACAATATGAGGTTTCCTTCCTAAAGTACTATGTTCAAAAATAGTCAAAAGAAAGATAATGACTATTTAAGGAAGCTCAAATAATCTTTGAAAGCTTGAAGCAGAGGGTACCACCTTCTGCTACACTGTGGAATATGTAAAAATGTACTTTTGAGAGACATTCTATGCATCTTATGGAATTTCATTTTGTGCTTGTCTTAAACAGTCCAAACTTTAAATTATTTCAGCACCCCTTATAATAGTATTGAAACAGTGCACTGATCCTGAACCAATTCAAAATTAAAAGCTGTCATAGATCTTCACTCTCAAAGAAAAATTCCAAGAATATTCGGAGGCAGTAATGGACTAGGTAATATTTATAGTGTTTTCTGCATAATTTATCTCCTGCAAGAGACAGAAGCTTTAATGAGTCATCCAAAGGGTCAGTTCACTGTTCATTGATCATTTATTGATCCTTTGCTTCATCCTAGGCTTTAACACAAGTACTGAGGTGGTGTGGCGCGTGATCTTGGGAACTTAGAGTTTGTGCAGTTGCTGCTGTACTGTTAGTACACAAAAGAGTCAGATTGCTGGGCTCCACCCCCAGAAATTCTGATTTGGTTGGTCTTAGGTGGTACCTGGGAAATTGCATATCCAATGGGCTTCCGCGTGGTGACGATGCTGCTGTCAGATGGCACCAAATAGCACTAATCTAAGTGGGTGGTGCCTAGGAGAGGGACTGTGCAGGATGAATCAGTGTTAAGGGGTAGTGGGGGGATGCCTGGGGTCACTGGAAATGGGCATGCAGGTCAGCATCAGCATGGAAGAGTAAGTTTCCAAGAAGAAAAGTTTTAACTGGGTTCTGAAGGATATGTTAGAATTACCTAGGGTAACATTGTTGATGCAAATTGTCATGGTGGGGTTATGGGGAGGGACAGAGAGGGGAATTAAGGGAATTCCAGAAGAAAAACAACAGGGGGAGTGGAATGGCAGACAGCTCAACATGGCTCAAGTAAAGGCTGCCTGTTGAAGAATGAGCTTCCTCTGTTGTGGGAGGGCTTAGAGTAGGGTGATGAGCTAGGTAGGAGCATGAAGCCAGCGTTTCACGTATTAGGCCACTTTATCTGGCTCTTAGTGACACTGAAGATATGTAAGCATAGAGGAGACAATAGTTCTGAAACGTTCTGAACTCTAGGAAAGGTAGGCTGAAGGCAAGGGGGACAGTGAGGGCTGTGAGAGCCATGCTAACCAAGACCAAAGGGGCCACAGCTGGAGAGAAGGATGAGGAGCACAGACCTGTGGAGGGGAGGCCCCAGGGTGCAGTGGGGGCTTTTTAGCACCCAGCAAGGAGGGGGTCTGCTGAGGCTAGGATGCAACCTCTTTCCTTATGTTTATTCTTCTAGATCGTCCTCTGTGGATAGTTGATTTATAGCTACCTCCCTTGATTCAGTCCTTACATTCCTTTAGGAAAAAGTTAAGAGGAGAGTCGACATAGCCTAGAGTTAATAGCTCAGACCCTGGAGACGACTGACAGCTGGATTTGGACCTTGACTGTAGTTGCATGTGACCTTAGGGAAGTTACTTAACCTCTCTGAGCCTCTGTTTCCTCAAGAAAGATGACAGCAATAACAGTACCTTCCTCACAGGGTTTTGACAAATAAATGAACATTTCCAAACTTATAACAGTGCTGGACAAACAGAAAGTACGATATAAGTGTTGATTAAGTGAAACAAAAAGTTAAAGGCCATAGACTAAACAGGCCTTTCTCATAAATGCTCCGCCCTAATATGCATTTATGAGAAAGATTGACTCAGTTTATACTCACTTTTTACAATTTGTCAATGCAGACAATTAAAAAGTAAAAGTAATTTTGTTGCAATTTTAAATTGCTATGGTCAATAGTTAGCGAGAGTATAAAGCTACAAAGAGCTGTATTGTTGAGGAATTCTTGCACTTTCACCAAATTTATTATAAATATTTCAATTTCGTCATGTTAATGAAAGATAGAAATGATCTATTCTAATGTAGATGGATTCTAGCATATCAAACGTTTTCTCTGCTAGAGAATTGCCTAGGATTCCTCAGAAAATTACTCTGTGAAAACTGAACGTGTGTATGCATAACGAGTTTTTAAGACATTTTCGAAGAGGAGTCTATCTTTTCAGCAAAAAAAGTATGCCCCTTACTAGTTCTGCTAGAGTTAACATAATCTCTTTTGGGGGAATCTGCAGTCTTATGCAATTTGGGATATAGCCCCTTCTTCAAATATATTGGAATGAAAATCAGTTTTATCATTGAGATGATTTGTTGAGTGTTGGAAGCAGGTTTGACCTTCATGATGACTGATGTGAATGTTACAGGGAATCTTTGAATGACTAATTGTTTTTATTCAAGTAAATACAGGTGTGCCAGGAGCATTGGAAACTAAGTTTAGGTGTCCCCATGGTTGCTGGCCCTTCATCTCTGCCTTCCCCATGAATGTCCCCATCTGCAGCCTCACCTAGTTCTTGAGCCAGTGCTGGGGCCTCATTCCCCCAGGGCCCTGATGACCCAGAAGTCAATTCTTGGTCCACTTTACAGGACCAGATTCTACTCTATTTTGCAAAATAAACCATAGGAGCCTAATCTACGCTGCCCCCAGAGATTCTCATTGGGCGATGGGACCAGTCATCTTTGTCTATACAAAGCTGGAAGGGGTCATTGGGATTCTGTGACACACATGCAAAAGCTTGAGAAACCCTGATGTGGATAAATCCTGAAACCTTTCCTGAGATCCACATGGACTTCCAGCTTCTTCCAGACCCTGTTCCTTGCTGGGGACGCTGGCACCACACACTCCTAGAACTCAGACCGGTGCTTATACCCTAAACCCATGAACCCTGGAGCTGACTCCAAACACAACCACCATCACATTAGCGATGACATAAACTAGGGGTATCGAAGACCTGGGCACTGATTCCCCTTTTGATCCTGATTTCTGCTTATAGATATTGTTCCTGCCTGTCAGTCTCCCTGTACCCCCAACCTTCCATCTGCACCTCAGAGGTCCAGAGATCCAGTCCGATCCGCAGTGTGTGGGTCCCCACTCTCTTGTCCACTTAACATGTCAGCTGCTGCAGCTTGGATCACCACAAACTGGTCTTGGTATTTGCTCGTGTTTGGGACTTTCTCTGTAACCATTCCACTTCCTCCAGATACGTGTTGGCCTGCGGTGCCTCATCTGCTGACCTCCAAGCCTGGGCTGACCTCCCTGTCACTGGTCTTCATGGAGCCCCTGACTAGCCTGTTGTCTTAGCCCCCACGCTCTGTCCTTTTTCTTCTTGCCTCTAACACCCAGAATGTCACACTTAAATTTGTTTCAGCTAGCCGGGCTCGGTGGCTCAGCCTGTAATCCCGCGCCTTTGGGAGGCTGAGGTGAGTGGATTGCCTGAGCCGGCGGGTTCGAGACCCGCCTGGGCAAGCGAGACCTCATCTCTACAATAAATCAAAAAATTAGCCGGGCG